>JAMZAV010003328.1:0-53743 GCA_024449915.1 Sweltsa coloradensis
TCCTCCTCCCGGGGGTATAGGCCTAAGTCCCCCTGTGAGTGGTAGGTTTAACATTGCTACAGACATGAGTACACAGCAGGGTGTTAACGCGGTCCTTTTTCCGGGGGTAGTAGGGCCCACTCCCCCTCCTGTGAGTGGGAAAGGTTTAACATTGTACGACATGAGTACACAGCAGGTGTTAGAAGACGGTCCTTCTCCTGGGAGTAGTTGTAAGAAAGGAAGGAACGTGGCAACTCTGAGTGTTGTAAGAAGGGAACGTGGCAACTCTGAGTGTTGTAAGAAAGGAACGTCGCAACTCTGAGTGTTGTAAGAAAGGAACGTCGCAACTCTGAGTGTTGTAAGAAAGGAACGTCGCAACTCTGAGTGTTGTAAGAAAGGAACGTCGCAACTCTGAGTGTTGTAAGAAAGGGAACGTCGCAACTCTGAGTGTTGTAAGGAAAGGAACGTCGCAATCTGGTGTTGAAGGGAAGGAACGTCGCAACTCTGAGTTATGTAAGAAAGGGGCGTCGCATTGAGTGTTGTAAGGAAGGAAAGTGGCAACTCAAGTGTTGTAAGAAGGGAACGTCGCAACTCTGAGTGTTGTAAGAAAGGAAAGTCGCAACTCGGAGTGTTGTAAGAAAGGAACGGCGCAACTCTGAGTGTTGTAAGAAGGGAACGTCGCAACTCTGAGTGTTGTAAAAGAATGTCGCAAAATCTGAGTGTTTTAAGAAAGGAAACGTCGCAACTCTGAGTGTGTTAAAAAGGAACGTCGCAACTCTGAGGGTTGTAAGAAAGGAAAAGTCGCAGCTCTGAGTGTTGTAAGAAGGGAACGTCGCAGCTCTGAGTGTGGGGAAGAAAGGAACGTCGCAACTCTGAGTGTTGTAAGAAGGAACGTCGCAACTCTGAGAGTTGTAAGAAAGAACGTCGCCTTGAGTGTTGTAAGAAAGGAAAGTCGCAACTCTGAGTGTTTTTAAGAAAGGAACGTCGCAACTCTGAGTGTTGTAAGAAGGAACGTGGGAACTCTGAAATGTTGTAAGAAAGGAACGTCGCAACTCTGAGTGTTGTAAGAAGGGAACGTGGCAACTCTGAGTGTTGTAAGAAAGGAACGTGGCAACTCTGAGTGTTGTAAGAAAGGAACGTGGCAACTCTGAGTGTTGTAAGAAAGGACGTCGCAACTCTGAGGTTGTAAGAAAGGAACGTGGCAAATCGAGTTTGTAAGAAAGGAACGTCCACTTGAGTTTTGTAAGAAAGGAACGTCCCCAATTCTCTGAGTGTTATAAGAAAGGGAACGTCCGCAACTTTGAGTGTTGTAAGGAAAGGAAAGTGGCAACTCTAAATGTTTGTAAAAAGGAACGTCGCAACTCTGAGTGTTGTAAGGAAGGAAGTGGGAACTCTAAATGTTTTAAGAAGGGAACGTGCAACTTTAGTGTTTTAAGAAAAGGAAAAGTCGCAACTCTGAGTGTTGTAAGAAAGGAACGTTTTTAACTCTGAGTGTTGTAAGAAAGGAAAAAGTCGCAACTCTGAGTGTTGTAAGAAAGGAACTTCGCAACTTGAGTGTTGTAAGAAAGGAACGTCCCCAACTCTGAGTTGTAAGAAAGAACGCGCAACTTGAGTGTTGTAAGAAGGGAACGTCGCAACTCTGAGTGTGTTAAAAAAACGTAGTTCATATTTTAAACGAACTTGAACTTGAGGAAAAAAAACCATGTTAAAACTGTTATATTTTAACGCTTTCTTGCTGTAATAATTTTGAATGCTCCGTCCCTTTTGGATTAAAAAAAAATATAATAAAAAAAAATAAAAAAAAAAGTTGTCCGATCGTTATGAAATTTGCAGGGTCAAAATTTGTACAAACCCTTCTCTCCTAATTCCTAATTTTCAGCTAAATCGGTCAAGACCTTAAGTGTGTAGATAGAAATAACAAAAGTAACGTTACCATGCAACGAAAAGTCTCACTATGCACTGCCACCTAGAAGTAATCAAAATACTATCGAGGAAGCAGTGTATTATTTGTTATCAAAGAGTTTAAATAGTTTTCCCAAAGGAATGATGTCAAGGTCCTCTAGATGGCGGTGGATTTTATCCATTCTCTCATATTTTACAAATTTTCAGCTTGGTCTATTGGTCAAGACCATAGATAGTCAAGACCTTAAAGACTTATTGGTTTGTAACATTATGGGAATGTCGTACTCGGGTCGTGTTGCACGTACCGGTGCTCGCTCAACAACGCGACGGGACTTTAGCGTTTTCCTAGTTATTCCCATAGAGATATCATTATGTATGTATCATCCATCTATAAGAAGTAGATCAAGTATAATAATATTGTGTTTCCTGACATCGTAGCAAAGTGAACAACAATACAATGCGGTGAGGGGAAGAAACGTAACAACAGGGAACTGGAAAGGGAAGTAACACTACGAAATAATGCTCCGGAGGATGACGGGTTAAGTTTTATTTTAGCTCATCTGCCCCATGTCTGGACAGGTTGACCATGGAGCTATGCCCATACATGATTGTATTAGTTAAATACTTTTAAATCTGCACCCAATTCAGACTGATAATGCTGTAGTGGATGTAACAAAGCACAAATAATAGGCCCTAGCTAGATTCTGGTCGAAATGTATAAACTTATAATAAATTAACAAAACTATTGTGCTTGAATTCACACAACAACAATCATTACAATTTTTGCTTCTATCATACCCACTATTATTGAGAAACTCCTTCCTCTACAGACAGGTATGATGGAAATTGCATCAATAGTTGCAGGACTTGTCCATATGGAATTGACTTGTATGTAGGTATTTAAGTTTGTTCATATTGCTCTCTCTCTTACGAGGATTTCTTTTCATTTCCTATGCCATCTGAAACCCAGAAATGTTACCATTTAATATATTGTCATATTCTGTCAAATACCATATTATCCACATTCAAATCTGATGGATTATAAATCATTCTAAAATGAACATTTAAATGAAAAGTAATGAAGACGAAGGTCAGTAATCGTTAATAATCCAATCACATACACGGGAGTATCCAAAATAGGGAACGCAGCTACTTAATCAACAGATTGTCGAAAAACAATTCACACAAACAAAATCTAATTATGCATTGGAATCTTTGGTGGACCTCTTTAAAAAACTATGAGCCCCAACCCCCTCGACCCAAGCCCAAGGTCACCAAAAACATTCTGTATTACCAGAGTCGATAAAGAAGTTTCCCCAAAGGGGAAACTTCTTTATCGACTCTGGTATTACCCATCTCCACAAAAAACACTCGCATGCATGCATGGTTTTTTATCGTGAGACGTGACAAACGCAGAGACATACTGGAAAGGGATGCATACAGGGGATGTTCTTAAAAGTATGTTTATGTGTAGTGTAGTACCTACTGTCTTAATATAGTCAAGCTCATAACAGAAGTTAATTAGAGGGTAACAGGTACACACGTATTATTGGACAGATGATCTTCCTGTTATTCTCGAATTCATTTTTATATTGGAATACGTTCAAATGTTGTAAACTAGGAAAACGCTAAAGTCCCGCCGCGTTGAAGGATGAGCTTTTTAAAATTTTAGTTTGCATGGGATATCTTTACTTTGCAAGTTCTTTGTTTTGCTGCCTACGCATTGTAGGTGATTGTTGTCAAGTTTCTTTTGTTACCTGTCAATTGGTATTATTTACTGTAAAAAAACTTATTCAAAGCTTTATTTCTATGGATTTGGCTAACTATTTAAACTTTTTCTTTTAAAAGGTACTACATCACCATAACCTTAATGTCCATGTATAATATGAACGTTGTAGCCCCACCCGTTTGGTCAGAATTGGCCCAAATGTCACGAAAATATCGCACTAAAAATCGAAAAAAATCGTGAAAGTACGATATTCATGAGAAATATTTCTTCGATTGTACCCAAAAACAATACACCTCTAAGTTCAGAGATTTCGAAGGTCCTGTCAAATTTTCATCAAGATCGGATATGCCGTTTGCCTGGTAGAGAGTTAACAAACAGACAGAAAAACAAAAACAAAAAAAACACCCGAGCTAAATTTTTTGGGGGTCAGTGAAATTGAAGTCTTCGCTTCGCTCATCCAATGAGAATACAAATATTAATAAATAAATCAAATCAAAACTTACAACTTCTGTACAGGATCCTCTCAACGTTGTTGGCAGGGGCTTCAAACAGGAGATGGAGACCTGCGGCCACAACGAAGCAGAGCACCAGGACGCCACAGAATCCGGTCAACTGTAACAAACATTGTGCACAGTAGTTGTACGCTTTTGCGACGTTAGGCCTATATCAAAGATTTCGGAAGAATTAAAAATTACGGAGACTTAAAGAATGTTTTCTCGAAATCGATTTGTTAATTGAGAAATGTGAGATTACTGGATCGCATAAACTGCTATTTTATAACCTTTAGGTACTTAAAATATAATAAATATAATGACATTATATGTAAATCAATCCAGAAATTAAACTCCATGCCAGCGGGGTATCGAACCCCGCTCTCCCGATAGCGATTTTTCATTTCTGGATTGATCAATCAAATACTCGCATGTCTATATGACGTGCATATGAGTGAACACTGTAGAAGGCTTACTTAAATAAATAAATAAATAAATTTACCTATGAAAACCTTACCTGGAACTGGAATGGCCACATTGATCACATAGCTAAAAAGATAAGTTCAGGCATATTTGTGATAAAACAGTTAAGCATTACTGTAATATGAACATACTTAAATCAGCACATTTTGCTTTAGTTGAGTCGTATAGGTATCAATTATGGCAAAGTGATTTGGGGAAACAGCAGTAAAATAAGTACTCTAAAGATATTCAGGCTTCAAAAGAGGGTAATACGGTATATACGAAACCTAAAACCAACTCAATCGTGTAAACAATATTTTAAATCGCTACAGATCCTTACCGTTCCTTCCAAATACATATATTACACAATAGTCTTTGTGCGTGAACATCACTTCGATACCTTTGTAAAGAACTCTTACACCCACCAGTACAACACTCTGAACAAGAACAACCTTCACTTACCAGCAACTAAATTAAAAATCATCGACAAAGCCCCAATCAATGCAGGAAAAATACTATTCAATTACCTACCTGAGGAAATAAAAAGTGAAATCAACATGAACATGTTTAAATGAAAACTGAGAAGCTACCTTATAGAAAAATGTCTGTATGACATAAGCGACTTCAAGGAAGCTTGACAGTTGCCTATGTGTATATAGGCTCTGCTCACTTAACGAGTGATGTAGTAGTCTATATATAATGTATATAATGTACTTAATATGTGATGTAAATGTATAATAATGTAATTATTAGTAGTAGTATATAATTATCCTATCTTGTATTAGAATAGTAGTTAGGTTTAGTTATTGTAAAATTATTCTATGTTTATAGGCCCTGGGTCTGTACAACAATTCTGACAATGCTATGTTACGATGCACATACTTGCTATGGCATCACATGTAATCCCACAGCTGCAAATAAATAATTACAATTACAATTACATACAGTCCATTACACCTACGGGAGTATTTCCCGATTAATGAAATTGAGAGACATTATATTACTAGTGAAGTCTAGGAAAAAATATGTAAGCAATACATTGTGCAAGTGCTAATTTTTTCCCCTGTATACTGTTTGATATTTAGTGCCACGGTGACATGGAGTATATATAATCACCTGCTTTAGATCGTCCAGGTATATCGGAGTCTTGGTGGTTGCGAACAGGTGGATGAATACAGATACATTTGTGAGGTATATGGAGTAACACAGGCGGCTGAGTACTTGTATGACTGGACACAACAGAACACTGTTCAAACGATCTGGAATGAAGCAAACAAACAGTTTTTATTTACTCTCATCTCATTATACAAGATAAAATTACAGAAGTGTGCAGAAGGTTGAAAGTAAAACCATCAAACAAACTCTGATTACGCACACATAAAATTATTTATAAACTACCGACTGAACTAAAAAAACATGGCTCATTAGACCGTTTTAAATACTCTGTAAAAACGTTCCTTATCGCAAAAGCATATTACTCCATAAACGAGTATTTAGTTGAATACCTAGTATAATTAAGTTAAGTTTAGACTCAAGATTATGAAAGTGTTATTCATGAACATATTTCTTGTCTATTTATTTATATAATAATTTATATAACTATAAGTTTTACTGTTCTCTATATTTTCTGTATTTTGTCTGTACATCTGAAAATGCTTCTCGCAAAATGTAGATACTATGACAATAAACCATTTATTATTATTATTATTATTATTATTATTATTATTATTATTATTTTTTATTTATTATTATTTATTATTATTATTATTTTATTATTATTATTATTATTATTATTATATTATTATTATTATTATTATTATTATTATTATTATTATTATTATTATTATTATTATTATTATTATTATTACATTAATTTTATATGTTTTGAACGTAGAAGTGAGTCGAACTGTGACCTCACTAGTTATAGACATACAGAAGGAAACAAAGGTGTCTAAGAAAATTGCAACATTCAATAGGTCGGTTGAGGCTTGTGGTCCACAACATCAGTAGCAAGTATGCGAGGTTCAAGATAATGCAGCTGATAAAAATTTTTTTTATGTAATTTAGGGTCTTGTGGTTAATGCGGACGGTCCCCGATTCCAGCTTCTGGCGAAGTTGTTTAACTTCTGTTGTGGACTCAAGTCCACCAGTTCTTGGATTAGGAATGTTACAACGGCGACTTTGGAGCCGTCCTAGTAACGAGGCACATAACCAATTCTAAGGTTGTTCTGAAAAAGCCTTGTTTATTCTGCCTCTGCCCGCGGGTGTAATCGTGTCCAGCTTGATACATCGGCGTTTCCTACTTAAATATGACTGTCTCTAGTTGGTCATAGTTCGCTCATCAATGGTGTCGCCGCGTACAGGGTTGGCTTGGTCGGTTTTTAATTTAATTTCACCCACTGAAAATCAGTTATGACTGTGAGTGAGTGGGTACGAACTTACTTTTTCTTTATTTCATGTACAACTTCCACGATGCAAGGCAGGCATGCTTACCACTTACCAGCGTATCCTCTGACGCAAGCAAACACCACCCACGACAGCCCCAAGGCCCACGCAGGCCTCATCAGTGACGTATATAGAGAAGTGGTCAGTCTGTCATAGACGTAGTTGGGCTGAAAGAAGAAGTATCCAGGCAAGATGGCGCCGACCAACAGTGTTACGCTTAGAATCCAGGCGGCGGTGACTGTTGCTCGGGGGAGACGCGGTGCGGCCATCTTGTTGACGTGAAGGATGTACCCTAGAGTGACGCCAATCAGCCAGGGAGAGAAGCGAGTGTGCGTGGCGAAGTACTGACCGAAGGCCCCGGCACTAAGAACAAAACAGACAAACTGTTAGCATTAGTTGTAAATTGAAATAATATTCCTTTTGTGAATGAACAATAAAAAGATGTATTTATTTGAAAATTGAAACTGACATACCCCGTGACCTAGGTTATTCCTGTTTCGATGTTACGAGGCGAGAAAACCGACAAAGTCCATATCTCAAGTTAAGCCAGGAAGTAAGGGAGTATTTTACTCCCTGATGCTAGAGGTGCACACCGACAGTCGTCGTCGGGGAACCTTCCCCTTCCCCTTGACGACTTCCCTGACTGTGCGAACGACAACAAAGACGTCGGCTACGGCATTAAGAGACCCCCGTTTTTACCCTTGCCTGTGGTTGGATCTGTCCAGCACAGGTCTTTCCTTTACACATTCCTTAGGCTAGAGTGGCGTACCTTACTACGGTTGCCGCGCCCTTTAACCAGATAAACTTAAGTTAAATTGCCAAGGAGCGCATTTACTGAGAAGATCGATTTATGAGTTTAAAGAATGACAAGGCAACCACTTGGTATATGTTATTAGTCCTTTTGTGCTTCCTTCTTCCTATTGATCATTTGCACTCATACAATATTTTTTATATAAAATGAAAAACTTTGCCTCCATAACAAAAACACATCCAACACGATATTTTCCTTACCCAAATTTACGTGTTCGAGTGTTTTATGATAACACAAGTCAAAACTAATTTTAAAACTATCCACATACATACTGTTTCCTGTTTTCTTGGAAGCTAGACTTGACCTGTCGATACACGAACCTAGCTAAATAGGAATGAAAACGTCGAAACTATTCAACGCGTGCCGATAATTTTATTTTATTCCTTTTACAGTATTTCATTTTAAACGACATATGAATACATACAGCCACTATGACAATATAATATTAATGTTAACCGTTCAGACTGTGTAGTCCACATTTTAAGTATAATATACAAAATACTAATCATTATTATGTTACTAATCAGCCAATCATCATCTTGTGTTCCATATTACATGACGGTAAAGTTTGATAAAGGGATACAAAAAATAATAAAATTGGTACCTTTGGATAGAAAAAATAAAGAAACTAATTTAATGATACAATAATGATTTATCATTTAGGTCCGTCCTTTGTCAGTAATAAAGTATTGAACGCTATAGTAAGATTTTTATTTCCATTTTTTGTCAGCTCATTTTAGAATGTTATTAATGCTGTCATAATGAAGGTCTCGTACTCGTGTGTAGGTACAGATGTGAAGGGGTACTTGTTGACGTAGGAGACAGTGAAGGCAACAGTCGGCCCGCTGACGAGTAGCGCCGCTAGAAGCGTCGTTCCTAGTCGGGGCCACCTGGAAGCATCGTACCCGAAATTCACGATTCTAGAAGATGCTAGAAAATGTTTATTGAAGGCTACCCGGCACCTCCACCACAATCATGTTTTAAAACTTGTATTTCAAATCCTCGAATTTGAGTGTACGACTAGGGGTGTGCTAGTATCAGAAATTCATAGAAGATTCTAGAAAATGTTTATTGAAGGCTACCTGGCACCTCCACCAAAATCAATAATTTATTGAAACTTTTATTTTGAAGTTCGAGTATAAAAAATACAAGGGGTGTGCGAGTACCCGAAATTCGAGTAATGCAAAGAAATTTAGGGTACTAGCACACGCCTAGTCGTATAATCGAATTCAAGTATTTGCTGATTGAAATAAAACTTTTAAAAAGTGATTTTGGTGGAGGTGCCGGGTAGCTTTTAGTAAACATTTTCTAGCATTTTCTAGAATCGTGTACTAGCTGATTTAGCATATTATGTAACGCTAAATAAGACTGAGTGAGTTATATTTATAAAGTCGAGGGGGTAGACTCTAAATTAAAATTTATTTATTTAAACACGTATTATTTCACCCATCTCTACATTTTAGATCGGAGCCAGATGATCATGGAAGGGTTTCTTTCTGAACATATTCATAGATTTTGATATATTTATCTCCTGAATGTTGATCGCTGAGGATTTTTGATATTATATCACCAGACTCCGAATTAATGTATTTATTTATTTAACGTCTATCTTGTTCGGTTAAAACCTGATTGTCAAAGGAGAAATAAATATTGATCATCATCTACGTAATATTAATCTTCTCGTGTGTGTAACTAGTAATCGGGTTTCCTCGTGAACTTGACTGCTGTTGACTGAGCTCATGTTATGTTATCACCTCCACAAAGGATAGAGCAGCAAGGGAGCCAGGCAGAATAGCTGAGTGTCCACTGCCAGGTACCAGCTCTCATCCAGACACTAGAAGAAGAAAGGCGTCGATTAGAACAAACCACATACCCTGTCCTAGAAGGTCCAATTTCCATCCAGCTTCTTAGAAATTATGCCTTTTAAACAGGACGAGAGCTCTTTTATAAATACATATTTTTGCAACTATGCTTCTATCGATTTACATTTTTGACAGTGTCATCCCATTATACTCAAATTAATTTTTAATTAAATTGAAACAGCCTTCGGATGTCCCCTCACAATTGTTCTTATTTTAATATACTTAGTTAGACACTTGAAGAAGAGCTTACATTACCGCCCTGGGCAGGTTTCCCACACGTTAAGCCGTTGGTCCCCTTCGTACTTTTCGAAAGGAGTAGGCTACATGCCGGTATCGGGTTTTCCCTCCTCCATTCTGTTCATACTTCATCCTCACCTATCACCACTCATCGTCTCGATTAGCCAAAGTGCATTTCAATCAATGAAAATCAACATTTTCTTATTCTCACCAAATCTTCCCCTGGATAATAGTTGTGAATGTACAACAGGCCGTACAATCCGTGTTTTTCGCATGGCTGGCGACTAGACGCCATTGTAGCCTTCCAGAGAGGTCCATCTCCCAAGTAGGTGGCTACCGTGGCCGACAAGAGCATTGCTGCTGCGTACGGCGGAGTCAGCCTGTGTAGCAGACAGAGCAGAATCACTTATGTTATTTGCAGTAAACTATAATCTCCACCTCTGAACCCGGGTAATAGTTGTGCATGTACTACAGGCGGTTGTCATAGATAGAGTCGGATGTTAAACACAATTACATGGGTACATCTTACAATGAGTTTTACGACTTATGTTTTGGAAGAGCAGTAATTAATTTACTTCGTTGGTCTCTATACTGAACGTTCTGCACTGTATTAATATTAAAATTAATAAATTCGTTTTAGAGTCTATACACATTACTGATTTTCAGTAAGAGATTTTAATTTAAAGCAACCAAGTCAACCCTGTTGGCTCCGACGTCATTAACGAGTGAACAATGGCCAACCAGAGACGGGTCTTTTAAAACGGAAACACCGACCAAATAAGATGGACACGATTTTATTGCGAACGGTGCCAGAATCAACAAAGCTTATTCGAAACAATCTTAAAATTTTCTATGTGCCTCGTTGCTAGGACGGATTCAAAGTCATTGTTATCATTCTCAAGTCAAGAATTGATGTAGCGGGATTCGAACCCGGGACTTTCTACATTGTAAGCAGGGGCAATAACCACTAGACCAAAGAGAAGTATTGAATGTAGCTATCAGATGAACTAATATCACGACTCACGTGCACACGAAGAGGTTGGCATACCTGATGTATCTGTGAAGGAAGTAAAGCGGCAGGTTGAAGCCATGCCCCCTGTCCATGTGGTCGAAGAAGAAGTAGCAGATGAGTAGACCGCTGAGGAGGAGGAAGGTGTCGACGACGACGGTAGCGTTGGTGATGACGAGCGAGGTCCACCCGTGCATCCGCTGTGAAGCAGTCGTCTTTTGATGAGGAAAACCTCGGAAATTTCCTTTAGTAAAGATAGACCCACGAGTGTTCCGGAGACGACACGCATTGGAATCTAGTGCATGAGCAACCTCCATAACATCCTCGACATTGGGAATTTTTGGCAACTTATAGGTAGATTCCAATGGGGTTCCCGTATATGCTCCTTCACCAACGAAGCAATGAACTTTTGTATAATATGTATACGTTTACAAAAATACGAATATGAACAATATAGAAATTTAGCGCTTTTATCAATAGATGAATTGAAAGCGTGCAAACTGTTTTAAGGACAGTCTCGGGCTGTTTTTGATCTCGAACCCTGTCTCCATATAGATAGAAACATTGGGAAAATTATGTTAGATTTAGTTATTTACACACCACCAAATACAGCGGCCAGCAACGTTTGCTCATACCTTTGCCATGTCTGTTAAGTTTGTTGACGGAGTGATTGCTGATGTACTGATGTGATGCATCAGTAGGATCCATATCATACTGAACAGTCGTATTCCATTCAAGGCTGGAAGATGTTCAGCTTTTCCAGGGATGAACGCGAAGAGTTTTCTTATGTTTGCAGGGAGAGAGAACGCGGTCATCAGGGAACTGCAAGGCCCTAGAAAGAGAGGTTGTAAATACAGTGGGGAAACATTAAGCAGACCAAGCCAACCCTGTAGGCGCCGACACCATCGATGAGCGAACAATGACCAACTAGAGACCGGCATTAAGTAGGAAACAACAACAGCTAATGGGTCCTCAGCTTTAAACAATGACAGGCAAGCAATGCCCTTTGGCACTTACACAGAGAAACGTATATTCTATAAGTTACATTCTTTATTCTGATGCTTGTCCATTCATATTGAAAGATGGATTTTGAATAGATTTGTTATTTCTTATACCAAAATAAATTGTTGTATTGACGACATATATTTGTATATTTTGGTGGAAGGATCCTCTTCTAACATACATTGGTTACGTATCCTTTTGACAAAAGCCAATTACATTATTCTTCTTTAACATTTTTGTACCATATTGTATAACGAATGCTTTTATATAGTTTTTAACTATTTATATCTGTACATCTTAAATATATCTATAATGGCAGTTCTAACATGATAAAACAATGCAAATTTCCAATCGTTCTTTACATGTTTCGTTGCATTTAACTTTATCCAGCCTAAAGCAATTGATTGAAATCACAGTTTACGTTTCATAGATTGTTCAGACTGTTAAACAATTATACCGTATTAATATTGATGCCATCTGCACGCACCTGTATATGTGTGTACATCCATTATCGTGGCACAGATAATAAGAGATCCGTAGCTCACCAAAAATATTCTAGAATTCAAAAGATCACCAATTATTAGAGTTCAAGCACTGAAAAACGAACACTATAGTGACCATGTATTGAACGAACCCCCCACAGAACTGAAGCTTGCAAAAGTAAATAGTAATCCAACAAAACACACACACAAGGATATCTTGCCTTCCTCATTTCTGCCAAATATATTATGCTCTAAGGGATTTTCACCTAATCATTATTAATAATGCACTCTCTACAAATGAATATGTTTGTCTCAAATATCTCAAAGCTCGACGGTTTTACGGAAAAGACTGATTAAAATTAAACTAAAAAACCAGGGCTAAGAACGAATCATTATAATATAGATTAACATCATATTATGTTTAAGTCCTCTCTTCTCTTGAGTATGGCAGATGAGTTGAATTCTCATTTTAATTTTCACTAAAAGCTGATCTGAAAGTTTATGTCTAAAGTTACTAATTTCTTTATTTAGCTGGATCAAATTTGTTTTAATAATAGTTATATTATAGTACAATATGATGGTTTGTTACTTTTTTAAGATATACTTTTAAGTTTTTCATATATTATACTAATTATAATCTATTCAAATTATATAATTAAATTATATCTACATCATATAATTATGTTCAAAATAAATAACTGTAATAATGGTTATTACTACGCAATAAACATTCTTTCTACTAGAACTAGAAAGTAGATTAGTGTTGGTTATAGTATTAATAAATTAATTTATACAGACCACTATTGTAATAGGGTAACCATGAACAAGTATTTTTCTTATGTGGTAACCCTACTTACGCGACAGAAACATACTTTTTTAAAATGTACCTATGTGTCTTAATAAATTGAATTGAATTGAATCGAATTGAATGGAATTGAATTGCATTGAATTGAAACCTCCTGAAAAGAGTCTTGCCACCTAAACCCACCTTCATGACCATTTTCTAATGAACTTTTATACATTGCAGTATATTATCTTAATCATAAACAAAATAAAAGTAAAAAATAATAAAATGGTGCTATACGACAGTTAAACACAATTCTTACAAAATGTTATTCATAATGCAACGTGTCTACTCACACGGCAAACCAATCAAGTCTCGTGAATTCGGTGACGTCATCCTTACTGCTGCATGCCAAGTCGTCAACTCTGATGGAGACGTTTCCCAGCCTACCGCGCATCCCAGCCTACCGCGCATCTCACTGCGCAGGTGTCTCTCAAGGTCCCTCGGGGTGCAAGACGAGGGGACGCACAGTGCCATGGTAGCTCCGAACTCTGATAGAAACCCTGCCAAGTCTCCCTGGGAACAAACTGACGTCATGAACCATCTCCATGTGCTGACCAAATACCAATACCAATAATTGTACGAAACATTGAAATTGTATTGAATTAATTCACAAATTTTACAAAATTTCCATCCATTCAGATCTATAATGCAACTACAATTCAGAAGTTAAATAGTTACCGTCTCGGTGGTCTAGTTGGCTAAGGCGCCTACCTGGAATGTGGGAGTCTTGGGTTTGAACCCCGATCGGGATGGATTTTTTAACTTCTGAATTGTATTAAAAATTACCCTATTAGTAGTATTGCAAGACAGGTCGGATGATTATGAATTATGATTATGTGATTCTGACGTATTTACCGATTTCGACTCCAAGCCTGCGGCCAGCCCTCCTGCCATCTTCGCAATATTCCTAATCCTAACTCTGGGGTCCAAGGATGAGAACTTGGCGCCGCCCAGAGAAACAAGGCACAGTTTCCCCCTGATGACGTCAGCGTCGTGGGGGTCTGACGTCACGCCCAGGCACTGGTCGTGGTTGCCGAGGTCTATGAGGTTGCCTCGTAGCAGGCCCGCAGGTAGCTTGGAGCTGGCGTCTACCACTGAGGACAGTGTCACAGGCGGGCACTTAAATTAACTGAAATTCATATTTTTAACACAAATAAACAATATTAAATCGCATATTACCACTTCTTCTAAACAAACCTCTTATTTAAGAGGTTTGTTTGGAAGAAGTTGAATAGATGAACATTGCACTTTGACTATTCGCGAGACGATGAGTGGTGATAGATGAGGAATGAGGATGAAGTATGAACAGAAGGGTGGAGGGGAAACCCGGTACCGGCACGTAGCCTACTCCTTTCGAAAAGTACCAAGGGGACCAGCGACTTACGCAACACAACAGCGGATATTTTTGACACTATAATCAATTACTAATATAAGTTAAGTACTTGCCACCAAGTCTATTAACTTACATATTTGTAAGGTATAAAAATAAATAAATGTATCCTATCTGCCCGTGTGCAGATCTCCAAACGTTTTACTACTACCCACTAATCTTCTACTGCATCTTCATATTTTCTTCAAGCAAGTGGCATAGACCTCATCTAGTTCATCGGGTGTCTTGAAACATTTGGGGTTCACTCCACCATTTGCTCGAACCAGTGCCTACCTCGGTGGTTTCCAATGCGGAGTTGCCAAAATATGGAACTGTACAGCCAGAAGAAAATCAATCTCATTATCTAGCAGCGTTCAAAAAAGCTATATCTACTCTGCTAAATTATGATTTCATAATGTTTTGTTGTTAATATTTTGTTTCTTTATGAATTATACCTTTATTAGTTTTAGTTGATTCTCTAAATTTATTGCGTGGTCTAACCTTGTGTTTGGGCCACACTTCCCTTTTCTGCCAACCTTCCCATTAAATTGAATTGTCACATATTTTTGTAACGATGTCATTGCCGAGTTTCGGCCAGCCTCAAGACAGGCTGGCTGAGCTGATACCCAGCAATCGGAAGGGAAGTTCTCCATCCATATTGTCTTAATTTCATGGGATTCCGTATATATATTAAAACAAGTGTAATTTAAAACTAGGAAAACGTTAAAGTCGTTAATAGACGAGGGATAGAGCCAAGTGTTTTGCGCTGCATTGGACTTGATTAGATTTATGTTTGTTTTTTTCATTACTCTCAAAACATGATATACTTTATTCATGAAACGCCATTATTAGTGTAAAATCTAAAAGTGCTCTCACTTAAAAAAAAAAATCATTTTTCTTTATGGGCGGGGGGGGGGGGGGGGGGATGTGCCTGTACTCACTGCTAAGTGCCCACAACTGCTTGTCGCGGACTCCTTGTCTGTACCTCCCACTGTCTCGCCTACACCTGGCATCCTCCACAGCCGATGACACCGGCGCGTACACTGCTAGACTCTCCTCTAGAACCTCGCCCTGACCTCCACTGGACACGACCAGGAGTACGACGAGCACACGTACCAACATAACATACATGTCTGTCTGTTTGTCTGCCTGCCTGTCGGTCTTGCTACAAACCTCGCAGCGCTGCATCATACATTTGCATAGGGTTAAGTTAGGGTCACTATACAACAACGCCCTATAATTAAGAGTAATTTATTTACTATTAGCTGTCTCAGGTACGCACTTTAATCCTTTTTTTCACATTTTTTAAGACACTGTTTGAATAAGTTATTTGAAATCGTTGTCTTGTTATACACTGAATTGTTGTAACTTTGGTTTCTCAAAATTTGGTGTATCATTTTTATTATTTGAATACATTTATGAACTTCATTCATTTATTGTACATTTTTGAAATCAGTTTTTTAACTGAATAGGATAGACTAATAATTCATAATTGAGTTTTTCTTCTTTTCCAAATGTTCATTTGTATTGAATGTTGATGCTAAGTAATGAAACCTATAAGGGCGCAAAACTCTCCTAAAACATAAACATACCACAAAAAACTTAAAACTATGTATCCGTCCGTATGTGCGTGTATCTCGTCTAACGATAAAAAACTAGCACGAGCTCCGATTGACATGAGTTTTTGTCATTGTCCTTCAACAAAGATTATACAGAATGGTTTTGGTGACCCTTGGTCAGGGGACGCGGATAGCCTTTCTGAATGGAGCACCTTAATGTCATCTCGGTACCTCCACAGAAAAATGTAATGCTGGATGAGATTTTATTTTAGTTTTCTTCTCGGACAATTTGTAGCTTTTTCCCCTTATTTGGGTACTCGTATCCGTGTTTTTTTATTTTTTATTTATTAGACCGACACACTGGACCGTTTCATGTTTCTGCTGAAATCCCAAGATCCCAAGTTTGAAACATATTTAAACGAGGGAGCGTAGCGACTGAGGAACAATTCAACTCAAACGAGCCTTCGTCGTGATTAATTCTGTATGTCCATCTTTCTGCCTGCCTGTCTGTCTGTCTGTGTGTCCGGTCCCATACGGCCGAACGGTGGTCCCATACGGCCGAACGGCCCAATACATTGAGTTGAAATTTTAAACAGACATCCGTGACCAGGTAACTGAGAACTGCTAACAAAATGAGCACAATCCATTTCGATTTAAACCTACAAGAAATAAGAAACTGAAAATAAGGCCTCACATGTGTGTGTGTGGAAAAAAATATTTGTAATGCAGTTATGCAGTGACCAAAGGGTATCGAAACTTGCATGTTCAAGGTACCCCCAAATTCCACTGGGAGATTGAGTAAACCTTGCAATCATTACTTGTATTTCGTACTGTCTATGTTTTCCATCGTATTGTCACAGTTGATGTAGACTAAACTGCGTTATCAGCATTTCAAAACATGTTTAATATTTTTTAAATACAATCCACAAACTACAAAATCTTGTCCGACCACACACTACACTACACACACTAGGAAAACACCAAAGTCATTGTTAGACTAGTGAGCGAACCATGTGTTTAGTATCCGGGAATATTTGAATCCCTAGCCTAGTCTAGAAGTAAAGACCCATGCTGTCTAGATCCAGCCTTGGGTATAGGGGGAGGAAAGGGAATGTTCCCGGATACTCAACACATAGCTCGCTCACTCGTCTTACAACGACTTTGGCGTTTTCCTAGTCATTATTACAAGCCCATCGAGAGCAAGTTCATTATGCTAGAGGGTTGTATTATGTGTACCGGCAGATGTAGCTCGAACATAACACACGAGTCTCGGAATCGGCAAGTCGCGAGCTCGATACCCGCCACCGGCAATCCTGACTGAAAGTCTATTCCAAGCTTACAAAGAATAGAACTATACTTTTGTGTTGCTTCTTTGTTTAATGATTGTTAGTTTGTAATAATGGTTTATTTATTTATTTAATATTAATTGTTCTGCAACACATAAACCAGGGGCATAAGTTTTTAAAATATGCGTGAAAAGTCACGTGGGGAAAAATTACTTGCAAATAGCCAATTAGTTATAGTGCCCTAGCGCTAGAAATAAGAAATAGATTGCAAGGCAACAAAATAATCCCGACGGTGACTGCCTTTTCTCTTGTCAGTGTCTCATAGACTAGCATTAGTTTGGTAATGAAAAATTGCAAACACACAAACAACTTTTGCTAATAAATGTCAATGTAAATGCGTCACGAGGATGTCACAAAAGAGCATAGCTCCAAACATACTTGATGACTGCCAACCTTATAACAATAAATATGAGCAACATCATAACAAACATTAGCAAAAGTTGTTTGTGTGTTTGCAATTTTTCATTACCAAACTAATGCTAGTCCATGAGACACTGACAAGAGAAAAGGCAGTCACCGTCGGGATTATTTTGTTGCCTTGCAATCTATTTCTTATTTCTAGCGCTAGGGCACTATAACTAATTGGCTATTTGCAAGTAATTTTTCCCCACGTGACTTTTCACGCATATTTTAAAAACTGATGCCCCTGGCTGGCTGTGACCAAGTCATATTTTTCCCGAGGTGTGGGCCCCAGTCTTTGTGTATCCAATCCCTTCGCCCCAGTCGCTGGTTGCACGGACAACACAGTTCTAGTTATCGCCGCTAGGTCGCAGCACCGTACGGTGCGCCTGCAATGTGACTCGCAGGCAGCCCGCTGTACAGCACACTGCACATCAAAGCTAATTATTCATAAATTTGTCTCTCCAGCCGAAAGTATGAGACATTAAGGCAAAAGTTTTAACGAGCAGAAAGCAAGAAGGCTTATTGATATTACTGACAAGGCTCAAAGATGTATCATAAGCAGGTTTCGAGTTAGAGCCTCTTTTGTACGTGGATATGCTATTGGGCATAGCCGCTATTTCAGTTTCCCTTGTTTGTGCCATCATCCGTTAGCAGGTCTACGATTAGCAAAACAGTTGCGTGATGCTTGTTGAATATGTAGTAATCAAGGTAGAAAAAGTTAATGTGAATTTGAAAGGCAAAATTAAGATTGGGGGACCCCTTCAGCATCCCGATTTTTTTTAGAATTGTCATCTGGCAACCCTAGCCCTAGCACTGACAACTTCGGTGCAAACACACACACACACACAGCTGGCATCACGAACCAAGAATTTAGTGTTACTATCAGTGACAACGATAACAGGCTGAAGATAAGACCCGCTTATCATCAACGCAATGCATGGCTTGAACGGGCGTATTCGTAGATCTACCCACGTTCTGGGTTGACTTTTGGATAGATAACAGACTAACATGAAGAAGTATTTGTATAACTGAAAGTGAAAAACTTCAAGACCATGGGGTTTGCTATCGGTTACGTGAAGGGACTCGTGCTGTTGTTCATCGTCGTCTTCTTGGTAAGTGCAAAGCATATAATTATATTATGTTTTATAACAATTTAATTTATGGACTTCCTTGGTTGTAGTGCGTCAGAAATGTTAGCTGAAGGCTGGACGCCAACTTTTCAAGCAATTTTAAGTCTCCGCATGTCTGGGTTGAGAGACAGACTGTACCTTGGAAAATAATTGGTTTTTGGCACCATTGTGAAATCGATTGTTTGGCTAACATCTACATTATTACATAAATAGAGCAATGAGCTACATCCCTTGTTCGATTAATGTTCCTTTCTGTTGTCTTGCATGTTCAAAAATATTTTGGAATTTGAATTTGTGGGTGCATGTAGTTTGCATGTATTATGATACGTAATTTTTATCTGGAATAAAAGATAAATAAAAGATATAAAATACATATTCTTAATAACTAGCAAATTGCTATTAATCTTAATTTTTAATTTCAAATTTCTTTAATGTCTACCATCATAATCCATTATAAATGTAACATATTCTACAAAAATTCACACGTATATATAACATAACTACATGAAATATTAATATTACAAACAGTACATAATTCAATAGTACAAAATACATAACCTATTATCGTACTAACATAAAAAGGTCTACCCAGACTAGACCTACCCCAGACCCTCCACTTGCAACTTAACTGAAATACAACATGCATAACATACACCAATGAGTATGAGTATCAAATGAGCCAAATATATGTTTAAATGAGCGTTTTGTAGCAAGTTTGTTTTCTGAATATTTAAAGTGACACTTTCGCTCTGAACGTTTTCTTGTACCCAGAAGATTAGTCTAGGCCTACACGGGAATATAAGTCTATCTACGTTATTTATGTTATGGTGGCGTGATGGACTGGGCCTGGTTACGTCTTGAATCGCGAAGATTCCCAAAACACCCGATGGAATGGGTCAAGGTCTACACAGCCAGTCAACATTTTTTGAAGAACATAACGTCCACTTGCTTCATCACAATATATCAATTATTATATATTATATACATATTGCTTTATATCAAACTTTTCTTTCTTCTTTATGACTACTATTATTTTGCATCTACTCTACTTTAACACGTTATATATCATTATTATTATCATCACTTTTATTATTATTTAATATAGACTATTCACTTTCTCTGCAAAGAGTTATACTTGTACACTGTACTAGTCTAAGTGAATAAAAATATCTATCTATCTATCTATCCATCCATCCATCCATCCATCCATCCATCCATCCATCCATCCATCCATCCATCATCCATCCATCCATCCATCCTATCCATCCATCCATCATCCATCATCCATCTATCTATCCATCACCCTACCCTATCATCCTATCCACCCTATCTATCTATCTATCTATCTATCTATCTATCTATCTATCTATCTATCTATCTATCTATCTATCTATCTATCTATTCTATCTATCTATCTATCTATCTATCTTCTTTTTCTATCTATCTATCTATTCTATCTATCTATTTTCTATCTATCTATCTATCTATCTATCTATCTATCTATCTTATCTTTATCTATCAAATCTAATCTATCTATCTATCTATCTATCTATCTATCTATCTATCTATCTATCTTAATGCAGGGGCGTCACTCAAGTTGGGACGTTGGGGGGCGCAAATCCAGCAGTGCCACATACAAAAATTCGCAATCATCATTATCTGTTGCCACGTCCAACTCTGCGTTAGGTCGGCATTGAAGACATGCCTCTCCATCTTCTTCTGTCCTGCCACCACAATCCAGTCTTCGCCTCGCTGTTTCAAATCTTTTCTCACACTATTCTGCCATTGTTGCCGTGGTCTGCCCCTTGGTCTCCTACCTGGAATTTCTAAAACCATCATTCAAGTTCAAGTTCTTTATTGATCCGTGGATTCATACACAGTACAAATATGGATGTCGTCATGTCTATATTTAGATTAAAGTAGTGTACATAGCAATAAAATACCATTAAAGATAAAGAATAATAAATAACTAGATAAATAAGTTCACACACACAGAATAAGCACTGTTTCATGCGTACTTTCAAGAAAATGTCTTAACAACAATGTACAGTATAATAATATAGGTAATGTAAGTAGGCAATGAGTATACAAGATGAATGTATTAACAAGTTATGCAGAGAAGTAAGTACTCTTGGAGGGAATAGTAGCTCTCTGGGATAGGAGGAAGGCTTTCAAAAGAGATTTAAAGGAGGTCTTGGAGGGGGAAGTTTTGATGTTGATAGGAAGCTTGTTGGAGATGGTTAGGACCAAGTATTTGGGGCTTTTAGAGAATAGAGAAAGGTCATGGGTGGGAATGTGGTGAACGGACAAAGATGAATGCTGCTTGGATCAGGGAACAAGCAAGTGTAGGTGTACCCAGCTCTTTAAAGAGCTCTCTACAACAAGAGTGTCTTCTGGATACACCGGCAATTATGCAGATAGCCTTTTTCTGGAGGGTAAACAGTCTAATTGCATGCGGTGATGCACCCCCAAAAAAGTATGCCGTATGTGTGGATAGACTATGTAGTTAAAAGAGAATTGCTACACAATGCTTCTCAAAAACTTCATATCAGCTACATCTCATCCACTGTTGTCATATTCCAAGTCTCTGCTGCATATCTATTAAATATGATAAATATGATTTAAAAACTAATAGTGATTTTGTTTCAGTTCTCCGGAGTGACGCTGATAGTACTCAGCGCATTCGTATTCCAAGAAGTAAAGGAATATGCCCGAGTGGGTGACTTTGTGCAGACCCAGTACAATGCTCCCCTCATCACCCTCATGATTGTAGGCTCACTAATTGTGCTAACGGCGATCTACGGTACCTTTGCCGTCGCGAGAGAAGGACAAAACTTAATTATTTTGGTGAGAACAAATGAAGTTTGTATAGAACTAAATCGTAAGAAGCTAGAAAATATTGGTGTAAAACTAGGGACGTTACCGAATACTACACAAAAGTAGTTAATTCTTGTACTTGTTCTCGATCAGACATGACGTAACAAGTAAATTCTGAGGAGCCGTGCTCCCGATCAAGAACAAGCAATAAGAACAAGAATTTATAGTGCAGACTAGTTTTAATTCTAGGTCATTATTACTTTTGAATACAAACTGTGTACAATCATGTGGCAAACAGTGTCAAAGTATCCGAAAGCTGAGTCTAGTCTAACTTACATCATCGCTTCGTTTCACCATTAGATTACCTTTCTGGTTAGTGGCGTATCCAGGAATTCATAAAGGGGGGCGGTTCAACCAATTAATTTATATATATACCGGGGGGGCTTACCCCTCGAAAAAAATTCTCCTTCAATGTCATTTTGGTGAATATCTGTACATTTTAAAACATTACTAACTTTTTATCAATACTAAAATCCTATTTTTAATCTAAAAGTTTTCTCTCAAGGTCATTTTGGTGAAAACCTGTGCGTTTTAGCATCACAATAACCAACTTTATATCCACTAAAATCCTCTTTTGGTCAGATGGTAATTTGACTTAAGTATTGCGATTAAATAGACGATATTCTCCATTGAAACGTAAAAGTGCACTTTCACACTTTTTTGGACAAAAAGGGGGGGGGTGTCCCCTCCCCCTCTTGGATACGCCACTGTTTCTGGTAATAGGCCTACCTGAAAGAAAGTTTAAACGAAACCATTGACTGTTAAACAAAGATCGAGCGTTTTGGGACGTGTAAAGATAATTTTGATAATATTTCTTTACGTTGCCTTATTGTTTCAGTTTGCCGCTGTGATCTTTGCCCTGTTTCTCTGCGAGGTGACGGTGAGCAGCCTTGCCTTTCTGCGCAGCAACGATATCGGTAGCAACATCAAGGACAAGATGCGCACAACCCTTGCGCAGTATCCTTCAGACGCAAACATTCGTAGCTCCTACGACTCCATGCAGAGAAATGCAAGTACCTTCATTTCATTTCGGTTTTGTATTTGTCTCTCAGCAAATACTCAAACAAGTCACATTGCCATAGTATCAAAAGTAGAAATTTCTGCAATCTTCCAATCCATATTTTCCACACACCTTTAAAAAAATCTCTGTGGACAGCTCTAGCTGGCAATTGATTCCATTTCCCAATTTCTCCTACTATAAAACACTTTCTAACATCCTTATTTTTACTTGTTCATTTTAAATTCCATTGGAGGTTACTAATTTTGATCTTCTCATTCAATTGGCTTTGACTAATCCCATTCCATCCGTGGTTTACAGTTGTCGTACAATTGAGCACTAAAAGAAGCACGTGTGCGAACTTGTTTAGAACATAAATCTATTTTAAATGTTTGACGATATCCATACATGTACTTTGTACCTGTCAACGGAAGTAAATAGAAATACAAATACAAATACAAATCTGATGATCTAATGACGTAATCGCGTTGTTCCAGCTCAAGTGTTGCGGGGTTGAATCACCCATCGACTACCTCCAGCTCTTCCAGAACTCCTCTGTGCCTCCATCTTGCTGTGTGAAATACACGGGATCCATGTGTCAGCAGTCTTTGTCGACCAAGCTCATCCACCGCGCGGGGTGCCACACGGAACTAACTCGCTTCATCACCAAGGCAGGGGTGATTCTAGGCTCCGTGACCATCAGTGTGGCCTTCGTAGGGGTGAGTGTTCACCGACCCTCTTTTATACAGGTCTAGCTTTGTAGGTGTTAGGAATTTATGATGCTGATGCCATTTGATATTCGATTTCATGTCACACCACAAAATCCATCATTTAAAAAATATTTGATTTTGTAAGACTGTCCGCAGTGGGACATACGATGCTGGTCCGAAGCGTATGACTACAAGGACGTGGGCTCGAATCTCGCACAAGGCATATTTTTTGTAATAGTCCTTCATCGTAATCTTTCATCACTCATCGTCTCGAATAGTGCATTAATGAGACGTTTAGCAACAAAAATCATCATCATTTGATTTTATAAAATTAATTCTAAATGTAAACTTTTTTGATGCTAAATGTACTTAGTAGTACTGTACATAGAACTTGGGATAGGTAATGACAATAATGAAGTAGAATGTAAGACGGCGAATCTGCAGCAGGAAGACTAATTATTCTTTATCTCTGTTTCAGATTGTCGGTATCGTCTTCTCGATCCTCCTCGTTATCGCCCTTATCAACGACGAGCGGCGGCTGGACGTGAGATCCACAGAGTTGGGCTCGCTGGACGAAGAACATAAGCTCACTGCACGGAGGTCCACCTAGTTCATGGGGTTCTCTTGCAGATTACGAGGACTTAACGAACTATCTTATGATGCTGTGCGGTGAAGAGGTCCAACATTTGACCCGTTTCAAGATGAGCACCTTTGTTTGTGGGCCTATTACTAATTCAAACAAACAAATTGTCGATCGACGGCGACAGCTTGGTCAAGAGGTCACTGATAAAATTGTTTGTCCTAGAAGTGTCTATTTACTAATTTGTCAACGACGATCGATAAGTTTGAACATGTATATTTACAAATTTGTTACTATCGATCGAAAAGTTGTCCTAATGGACCACTGGTGATGGGCGGAGCTTAAAACGATCGATAGGCCAAAAGACGAGAGTTGGGATAGATTCTCATTTCCCAAGTTTACGTCTGTTGAACGGCGCACCACTTATCACGCTCTAACTCTGATTCTATCCATTATTTGGACAAAACTTAAGAGGAATAATATTTAGCAAACACTTCATCGCTTATAATAGCGAACATTGCGAATTTTTTTACACAGCCGTTAGCTTGTTATTACAATGTACGTATCATACATGAAAAATAAACAAAACGACTATAAGCTTTCTCAACTTCAATTGACAAAAAACTACTTATCGGATTTCGACAAGGCCTCTTTCAAAAAATGCATCTGTCTGTTTAGAGAAGAAATAAATCAACTTACTAGATAGAAAGTGCACTGAACGAAAATTTATAGCATGGGTTAATATGCAGCGTGCCGTTTTTCACGGCTCATCCGCACGTCAAAAGTGCGTATTTGACTTTAAAACACATACACTGCATATGAACCCATGCTATAAAATTTCGTTCGGTGCACTTTCTATCTAGAAAGTTGATTTATTTCTTCTCTAAACAGACAGGTGCATTTTTTGAAAGAGGCCTCGTCGAAATCCGATGAGTAGTTGTTTGTCAATTGAAGTTGAGAAAGCTTATAGTTGTTTTGTTTATTTTTCATGTATGATGCGTACATTGTAATAACAAGCTAACGGCTGTGTAAAAAAATTCGCAATATTCGCTATTATAAGCAATGAAGTGTTTGCTAAATTTTATTCCTCTTAAGTTTGGTCCAAATAATGAATAGAATCAGAGTTAGAGCGTGATAAGTGGTGCGCCGTTCAACAGACGTACACTTGGGAAATGAGGATTTATCCCAACTCATTCCGCCATGTTGCCTCGTGACGTCAGGAGGCGGGTAAAATTCTAGTGGTCAATTGTAATTGAGTTGTATCCAGCTTGCTAGTTTGGGTTGGTTCACTAACACATTGAGGAATTGATAGGTGTGTTCCGTGATTGGTGGGATGTGACAATGGGTAATCGTCGAGATATGTTTGTAAAAGTATCGATTACAAACGTGAACAATACTAAAAGACAATACAAATCTCACAAGAAGTTAAACCTCACTCAACAAAGTTTGGGTAATAACCTTTCTATGAGAATCCATGCTATTCTCGTGGACAATAGCAAGGGACAAGTAGCAAGGGGTGTCGCTTACTGTAGACTCGGGGATATTAATTTGTAATGTATAGAAATTAATTTGACAATTCGATGACTTACAGTTAAACATCTTATAGGTGGCCTTGATGATAGGTTTAAGTGTCAGGTCATTATTAACTTCATTATACTTATTGTATTATCTTAATGTGAAAATTAGAGGATTTCCCCTACAATCTATACTGTAGAGTATATTATTTTAATTCATTGAAAAGTGTTTGAAGAATATATTTATATGTTTATTTATCATTTGTATTAATTATGATGCATATCGGCTTGCCCATTCACCTGTGATTTTTTTTAGTTTTTAGTTAAAAGTCTTTGAATGAGATGTTGATGACAGAAATATTACCATGGTAGTGAATGCGTCAAGGGAATGTGATTGTAACGCGGTCAGCCCCCTGCCCCGTGTGAGGTGCGTGCTAGTAATAAGTGCCAGCTGGTCTAGTAAATACGCTTGCACGCGCATGGCATTCTGTTGTATCGGTACCGACAGACCGTGGGAAAATACACATGTCCCACTTTTGACTGGGGGGATTCAAACCCCAACATAACTTTAGGTCAGGACTTCCACCGGAAAGCAATGCATTTAGTGTGCTTTATCGTATAACTCGTGGACGTACATAGACATATGTCAATATCTTTTCTACGTGGTTACAGTGTGTTACATTGGATTTGTCTGTGTTTTTCAATTAACTACCAAAAAAGAACAGATTGACATAATATGAAGAGTTAATACTGCTGGTAAGTAGCCAAACGAAAATTTTGAGTGTTTGTTGTGGTTCCCCACCTAGCAGAGCAGATGAATTCGTTCGACTGACTTCACCGTCCCTCGCGCCCGGTAATATACCGAGACGTGGTGGACGGGGAGTACTGTCTAGCTAGGCTCTAGACCTTGAGTCCGCGGTGGCTCTTACGGCTGGGGTACAGGTCCGAATCGCACGGGATCAAAAGAAGTGGTATCAAATTTTGAACTTAATTCTTGTCTTCTTCTCTTATCGACTCAATGCTTGAGATATGTTGATAGGGTTAACGGTAGATGGCGATAGTTACTCGCTTAAACTCGGGAGGTCACTTGTCCTATCCCAGATAACAGACACAAGCTAAATTTTTTCTTATATTTTCTCCTTATAGTTTTATGCGAATGTGGGATTGAGTCCTACTTACATTCCCTACTATCCTCCAACCATTTTTTTTTTTTATATAGTCACGTGCTAAACTGGGTCAATAAGATATCGAGAGTGGGGCCTTCACTAACCCAAATGACGACTTGTCGATTTAAAGTGGCAACATGGTTTGTCTTTAACATTTTCTTGCCACTGGCGCAAATGTTGTCCCTGAGATTCTATTTTTATGTTGTCATTGTCGATCGTCAAGTACGACAGTACTATTTAAACTCCATGGTCAAGTTGTCATTTTATATTAGCAAATAAGACTAGTAGTAAATAGATTGTTCTACGATTTAGTTGATAAAACGCTACAGTAATTATCCAATAGTATAAGAAACGCACTTTTAAAATAATAGTTTGGTTACATCTTTAAAATGTAGCCTAATGCATTATTGAGTTAATTTGATTTGATAAAAGAAACTGTGTGTTGCGAAACATTTCAACCCACAAACTTTGAGCTCATAATGGGCGCATACAACGAAGCCTAATGTGAATACATATTTTACACTCACACTCACACGCTCAAGCATACGCACACGCACACGCACACGCACACGCCTTGCGCTCAATGTGTGTGTGTGATATTCTGACAGTCCTCGCAGATAAAATATTAAAACCACTTATCAAGGAAATAACATGATATTGATATTAAACATAGGGTTGGTCCTCACGAATCGATTTCTCAGCGATAGTGGTGCAGATTGATGTGTTGTGTTTGTCGGTATGTACGTCTAAACCATACAGAACAGGGGAGCCCCCCGATCCGACTAACAGTGCTAGCTGAAGCGTTCAGCGCGAGACTCGGATCCGGGAGGTCCGGGTTCGACTCCCGCCACCAGCAATCATGACTGAAGGTTTTCCCGTGTTCTTCTTCAGTTGTGAAAGTGAATGTAAGGGATTACAGTCCTCGGACATCCCTTCACAACTGTCCACATTCCAAAATACCTAAAGATTACACCCTATGGACAGGTTTCCCAAGATAAATTTAAATAAATTTAATTAATTTAAGGGAGCTCGCTGCGTGAAATACGCACTGAAAACTATTACACCACATTTTGTGATATCTTTGTATTTTAGATCTAATATCGTGTACTCAGTACTAAGTCGGTATTATGCGTCTTTATAATATTATTATGTCGTCGCGTTTTTACTTGTACGTTAGTGTAATGTTGTGGTACTGATAGAGAGATGACTATGGGGGAAATTGCAAACCACAAAATAAAATAATGTATGTCCGGAATAATATGTTCATGTCTCGTAGTCGTGGTCACATATTATTGTACAGATTTATCTGGTGCCTGAATTTGTTTATCTTAGGATATCTGACCAGGGTTTTTGAGTAGAGTTTTTGAGTGGACAAAAAGCGGTACTCGTGAGCCAGTTCGTCACTACGAGACTCATTTTCTCATTTTAATTTTCACATTTCCGAATAAAATCAACCTTGGGTGCAAGTATATATTTCATTGAATCTTGAGATTAATTTCCTTCTAAAAAGTTCTTGATTTATATTATACAATAGCTTACATTAATTTTATGTACAATTTTCGGTTATCCAATCAAACATTAAACGGTTCTCGCATGAACATGTTTACACCGTGTAAAACAAGTGTAACCCTACAACGGGCATTCTATACAAAAAAAAAAAACTCCTAGCAATTAAATTGAGTTGCTAATGGCTACTCAATGGCTCTAGCTCACTTATTCACCGATATTTTACCTAGTTGAACACGACACAGTTATTACGATACGAAGGTAAAACGGCACAAACACTGGAGTGAAACTACACTCCCTCCGTTAATTGCCTAACCTAAGTTGTTCCATACCCAGCTAGTGTTGGCGCAGAGTAACACGGTGCTACTCGGCCCTCCACCCAGACCCGGTCACCCCGTGAATAGCAACAACTACCAGGCAGGGTAAGAGTTTGTACAGTTGATGTGTTTTCTTTAATTTTCTGATGTGGACTTAAGTCTATCAGTTCTTGGCTTAGGAATTTGTAAACGTTGACTTTGGAGCCGTCCATCAACGAGGACATAATAAATTCTAAGTTTTTTTCTTCGAATTAGCCTTGTTGATTCTGGCGCAGGCTGAGGGCTAAATCGTGTCCAGCTTGTTTGATCGATATTTCCTACCTTAAATATGTCGGTTTCTAGTTGGTCATTGTTCGATCG
Source organism: Sweltsa coloradensis (assembly GCA_024449915.1). NCBI lineage: Eukaryota > Metazoa > Arthropoda > Insecta > Plecoptera > Chloroperlidae > Sweltsa > Sweltsa coloradensis. Next base: position 29,092 of record JAMZAV010003328.1, read on the forward strand.
TTGATGGAGTCGGCGCCTACAGGGTTGGCTTGGTCGGCTTTAAAAATAATATCCTCCACCCCACTGAAAATTAGTTATTTGGCTGAGTGGGTAGACTAAATACGATTTTTTTATTACACAACTGGGATTTTTTTATCAAAAGGAAAAATTAATAGACTTGCAACTGCAGTTATTGGGAGAGATTAGTGAACGTAGTGAACAAAGGGCTAAATTCAATTCGATAGATGAGTTTTTTATTTTAATTTTTAATTTATCTTTTCGCTATCGGCCATATGGCTACTCGGTTGGTGATAACATTTTACGAGAGCCTTCAGAGTATCTTAATTTAGATCTTGAATGTTTCCTTATGCTTTGAGCAGCTTCACTTTGTTCAGTCGCGTTGACGGATCATCGTTTTTAATCTAGTAAGCAATAATATATTATGATGCATTCTAATTTAGTTTCGTGGTGCCATTTATTTTTTAAATGTGGAACCATTTATTTGAGAAGGGGACATATTGTATTACATATTTTTAACTAAAAGATATCAGAATTCTTTTGTAGACCATGGAAATTATTGTGATACACCAATTGTCACACATTTCTTTATAAAATGACTGTTTTAATCACTTGAGTTCGTTTTTTCGGACGCTCGTTAGAAAATATATGTCTTCAAGAATCAAGATCATCGAGTTGTCATTAAACCTGCAGAAGGCCTGTTTATTCCGCCAGAAGATTCGCGGAAACTTCACTAGTAATATAGAGGGCCGTGAATGAAGCCAGGGTCCACTAGATACCTAAGAGCTTCTGTAACTGCAGCTCAGCATAAGCAGAGTCGATAAAGAAGTTTCCCCTTTGGGGAGGTCCCCTTACTCCCAAGTCAAAACGGAATCTAACGTCCTGCGCGCTGAGAGCGGCTCCAATGTGAAACTAATAAAAGCACTGCACGCAAAAAAACGGTCAGTAGATTATCGATGTGCAGTGACGCTGAAATCAACAAACAACAGACGAAACGTCAAACTTCAATTTTATTTCAATCATATTAGCCCTGGGCCCTTGTCTTTTAAAACGATTTACTTTTGATTTATTATTGTACTATAAAGTGTTGCGCAGGCGTCACTGACATTTTCGTGCGAAATAATTTGAGATATGTCTTGTTCAAGCCTAACGGACGTAAGTGTAGCCTAGGCCCAAGGCCACAATACAGTTTTCAGACGTAAGTACGCCCTAGGCACTCAAATCGAAATCTTGAACAATACATATTGTCGGCCTAGGTCCTAAGCTTAGGTCTACTCCATCAGAAATATCCTCATTAATGAAGAGAGTTTGCTTTATGCCAAAACATTCGCCAACATTCGATCGTATTTAATATTTTGACGTTTCCGCCATTTGTCGTCATCGACTGTTAACTACTAGTAGAAAAATGACGTACTTTTATTGAAGTAGTTCCATCAATCGTCACACAGAGTCGCGCGGAACGTTAGATTCCAAACGCCAAAAACCGACTTTTTATTTAACCCAGGGCGGTATAGGGAGTTGGAGGACCTCCCCAACGGGGAAACTTCTTTATCGACTCTGGCATAAGTATCTAGTGGACCCTGGTATGAAGCTGTTAATGTTCAGAAGGCGGTGCGGGCGAATCAGGAACGAGGTATTGTTGTTATTATACGCATGTACTTTGAGGACCACACGTGGGAGCAGACTTGAGTTAATTCTAAAGTGAGTTATTATTTTAAATACTTATAAATTATACGTTAATGTCTAGCATGTTCGAAGATTTCTTTGTCATCAATACCTGGTGATTTATGCAGTTGTTTGACATTAATTTCACGTTTTTACACCACCTCCGGTATACGTCAGAAACTGTTCTGTGAGTAATTTTTTTTTTTTTTAGGGAGGCCAATAGGAACATTTCGTTTTTTCCCCACTTTAGCCTAGGGGATATGGGGAGGAATGCCTGGAAGGGCCCATGCTGGTCAGAACCAGGCACGGAAGGGGGGGGGGGGGTTCTCACGTCGCGGTCATCATCGTCTTTGTCATCGTTCGTTGTGTCATTGTCATCGTCGTCGGGAAGGTCGTCAAGGGAAGGGTGTCCCCAACGACGATTGCCATAGCTCAGCTCGCCTCTAGTTTCGGGGAGCACTCCCCTCTTACTAGCTGATGTTTGCGAGGTGGACTTTTTCTCTTGAATCGCCTTTTACGATAAGTAGAGAACCTGGATCTTATTAACTACGTTAACAAATAAAGTGACGTTAACGATAAGCAGAGTCATGCTCTGAGCCAATTCTACCCCGGGCCCAGACGGGGGAATATCTTTAGTAAACTTTTTCATACAATTTGCATCACATACCGTGCAACGCACTAATAACTCTAGTCAGTATCAATAATTGCATCCCACCATCCTCGGCACAGTGCAACAGAACACAAAGGTGCATCAGCTTGCATCAGAGCTAGACAATAGAACAGCTTCCTGCTTCCTCATGATTGTTGTACAGTCCTTGCAGCTACTGGATTATGACTTATCACAACGTCCAACAGTCAACATTGTTTGTCCACGTCGGATGTGGTGGTGAAATTCTTCTGTCTGTTTACTCTTCTCAGAAACAAGGCACCACGCACTAATTATATAGACATAATATGACAAGACTCAATATAACCGATCGCCCTTAGTACGTGTAGAGTAGGTGACCACGCTTGTCACGCAGAGAGAGAGTGTGACTGTATAGTTTCATCGTATACACTCACACTTGTGCATACGTCAGGTAAGAAGTCATCATCATCTCTCATCGCCGTTTGCTGTTTCTGGTAGGGTCAGATTGGAGTTTGCAGCAAAAATTGTCCAATTCTTTCTATCGTCCCACAATCGTGTCTCTTCCACATCTTCCCAGTTCTCTCCTCTTGCCTCTGGATGTAAGCCTCCTGCTTCCTGCTCCTTCCTGCTCCTGCTCCTGCTCATGCTTCCTTGGCCTCCCCCGTCTTCTTCTACATTCTTCAATCCTTCTTTTATACATTCTCTTTGGCATTTCTTCCACGATTCATTTCATAATAATATGTTCATACCATCTCAACCGTGTTCTTCCCATCCCGTCAAAAAAAAACATCAGCCAATTTTAGTCACGAAAGTATTAATTTTAAGATGATTGCTTAAAATGAAAAATGAAGTCACCTTTCATAACACTTTTCGAAATTGACTATAGAAAAAAATCTGCATTTTTTTCTGTTTTATGGTATGACAAATATGATATGATACGGGAGTATCATGTCAATCAATGTCAATCTATGTCAATATCAATGTCGCTTATAAGTAACACAACATTTTATTCAGGAATGGCTGCAGAAAATGAAACACGATAAACAACATCAGTCCTACACCCAACATTTCTCTAATGTCCGTGTTTCTGATTCGATTCCTTCTGCTTGTTATGCTTATGTCGAGTGCATTTAGCCATTAATTTTGCTCATGCTTTGCATCCAATACCGACTGAGATTATTAACTCTTAAGAGGAGAATGATGAGGATACAAAATTATTTAGAAAACAATCTCTTTTTGCCCACTGTTCACTCACATTCACTCTCACATTTCTAATGATAGACGATGGTTATGTAAAAGTTCATTTGACTGAAGAGTGAACTTATAAATTCACTAATGACTAATCCTTCATCATTAATCAGTTGTGTGGGCGTGTCTTTAGCTAAAGCTACATAGCATATTACGAGTACTCGATATCAATCTGTGGGCGGAAGCTAAATGGCTGTGATTGTATCAACGTGTTGAAATCGTCAGCTGTGAATATAATACTCTTTAATCTAATCTAGCTTGGATGAGTGAGTGAGCGAGTGTATAGTTATTGCAGTGTACCTCCGAGATTATTGTTGTAAGTACACGATTATTTTGTTTATTTATTTCAGCTTGTGAGTGTCCTATTGAATCTTCGGAAGGGAAGATAGTGTGGAGAGATGGAGAAAGGTATGTGGACCCTGCCATCTCAGGTAATATCGTGATGTAGCTGGAGTCAAGTCCTATAAATACAAAGCTACATGCACATGCATAGAGATAAGAATAACGTCATCTTAATAACGATGTTTTCACGACGATCTTATCCTGGCGATATCTCAAACTTCGTCATCCGGTCGCGCTGTGCGGTTTACGGTTATCTCACAATTACAATTATTTAAATAGTTGTTCGGTTTGCCGCTCTACCAAGCAAAAGTGAAATCAAACTTCAATTTGAACTGTAGTTCTATCATTGAAGCCCTGCCTCAAGGTAGTACAAGCTGAGACTTGTAAATAAAAGATAAGATCTCGTAACAAATAACTTATCGGCAACCATTTGAATTCTTAAATAGTTATGGTCTTAAAACTCAAAGAATTTTGGCGATATTGAAAATAATAACCAGATAAACTTTCATTCCGAATCGTTGAAAAATGTAAATACTTCTATCATGCCTTGATTACCCACCCTTCAAGACGTGATTAGCATGATCATAAATATTAATGTGTGTGTGTGCGTTTTTTCAGCCACACCCACACTGACTTTTTTTCTAATTAAGAGTTATGCACGACCATACATTGAATACAACGGCACAGCACAGAGTGTAGTTACTAGCTTTATCTCTAGTTGTGTGTATTATTATCTCTAGAAGCTAAAGCGACAACGACAAGGTATCAAAAAGGCAGGGTACAAACAAGATAGGTTTCAACCCTTCTTTGCCATTACTGCAAAACCTCGTAAGTGTCATTTTGATCACAACATTATTCAGATTTTTGTAGTTAATTAATGCCATACTCATGCATTAATGACGGCTTATCGCATCTTGACAATTAAAAGTAAGTTACTGATTAAAACTTTGTTGTATTTTATAGCTATATCTCTGAGTTTTGTAAACTTAAATTCCTTTAAATTTTTATTTGCACCAAATTGTTATACTTCTCGGTCGCATGGCTCTATTTGATAGTTCTGTTGGTAGTACGTGGTGCATTTACGTGGTCTACAAACTCCAGCGTTTTGCACGTAGTGTTTATAAAGTTATACTAACAATATGCTTTGTCTCTGTTTAAACAAGTTCGTCAACTAGATGTGAGTGCGTCGTAGTCCGTGGAACAAGCGTAAAAACATTTCAAATCCGGAAACCAGCACCAAAATTTAGGAGCAGGTAAAAGAAGTATTTTAGAATGTTATTTTCACGGGGGACACGCATGGTAGCAAATAAGTCACCTGTCATGGCGTCCACAAGATGGCCGCCAAAATAATTCTTAAAATTGCTGTAATTAAAAAAGTAATCATCAGATTTGGATAAACTAGGTTCTGTTTTATTCGGTTTTTAATGCTCTACAAAAATATATCCAGAAATTTTACCGTAAATACAATAGTTTTAACTATATTTATATATTATTACAATGTATTGCAATTTTAGCACTTTTTGGTGTACATATAATTATTTATACGTAGAATTCGCTAGATTGTCATAAAATTTTCAGACTATACTAAAATAATGCCAATAAATCCAAAATTTAAAGTCCCGAAACGAAATTCCTGTAACTTTTTGATTAATTAATTAATTAAATTAAGCATTAATTAAATCCCAATTGAAAGTTTCTTATTCACTTACCAAAGTCCCATAGTGTATCACACAAGAACAATATGACCACAATGAACCAAAAAAATATTAGTTCCAAAAATTAATTCCAATTACTTTCCTTTTAATTCAATTAATTCAATTAATTAAAAATAATGACAATAATATCAATTAATTTTGTAAAATTAACACAATGTGGTCGACCTTGGAATCATTTTAAAGCTAGTTTTAAGGCGAATAAATGGAATGAAAAAATTAATTAATTAAATTAATTAATCACCGAATTAATTACATTTTAGTTAAATTATCCCACTTTTGACATATGTATTGTTATGTATACCTAAAATTCGAGCGATCTTCATAAAAATATACTGCTTTACTGACATAATGCCAATGAACCCGAATTGTCATGTCTTGAAACAAAATTCCTATAACTTACCGATTAATTAAGAAATTAAATGAAGAATTACTTATATCTCAATAATTTTTATTGTCACCCAATTAACACATACAAAATGCCAACCAAGTATCAAAAATAAACAATGCGAGTATAATTTTAAAAATTTATAGTCCCAAAATTAAGTTCATGCTACTTTCCCGTTAATTGAATTAATAAATGAATTAAATTAATTGATTTAATCATCATTTGTTGTGTAAAATTAACACAGCCACACTGGGAACCATTTGCATGCTTATTTTACAGACAAATGATTTTGTGGGAAATTCAATTAACTGAAAAGTAGCATGAACTTAATTTTGGGACTTTTAATTTTTAAAATTACACTTGCATTGTTTATATTTGATACTTCTGTTGGCATTTTGTATGTGTTAATTGAGTGACAATAACAATTATTGAGATATAAGAAATTCTTCATTTAATTTCTTAATTAATCGGTAAGTTATAGGAATTTTGTTTCGGGACATGGCAATTCGGATTCATTGGCATTATGTCAGTAAAGTTGTATATTTCTATGACGATCGCTCGAGTTTTAGGTATACATAACAATACATATGTCAAAAGTGGGATAATTTAACTAAAATGTAATTAATACGGAGATTAATTAATTTAATTAATTAATTTTTTCATTCCATTTATTCGCCTTAAAACTAGCTTTAAAATGATTCCAAGGTCGACCACATTGTGTTAATTTTACAAAATTAATTGATATTATTGTCATTATTTTTAATTAATTGAATTAATTGAATTAAAAGGAAAGTGATTGGAATTAATTTTTGGAACTAATATTTTTTTGGTTCATTGTGGTCATATTGTTCTTGTGTGATACACTATGGGACTTTGGTAAGTGAATAAGAAACTTTCAATTGGGATTTAATTAATGCTTAATTTAATTAATTAATTAATCAAAAAGTTACAGGAATTTCGTTTCGGGACTTTAAATTTTGGATTTATTGGCATTATTTTAGTATAGTCTGAAAATTTTATGACAATCTAGCGAATTCTACGTATAAATAATTATATATACACCAAAAAGTGCTGTAATTGCAATACATTGTAATAATATATAAATATAATTAAAACTATTGTATTTACGGTAAAATTTCTATTGACATTTTTGTATAGCATTAAAAACCGAATAAAACAGAACCTAGTTTATCCAAATCTGATGATTACTTTTTTAATTACAGCAATATTAAGAATTATTTTGGCGGCCATCTTGTGGACGCCATGGCAGGTGACTTATTTGCTACCATGCGTGTCCCCCGTGAAAATAACATTCTAAAATATGTCTTTTACCTGCTCCTAAATTTTTTTGCTGGTTTCCGGATTTGAAATGTTCCTATAGTTTTAGCAGCTTGTTCCACGGACTATCGTAAGTCTTTCAGCAAACAATATTTTCTAGTGATTCATCAAGAGGTTTTAATCGGTTGTTTCGTAACTGGTATTACAGGTAAAAACAAAATTTACACCGCTAAAATCCGAATTGTATATGAATAATTATTTTCAACATCAATTCACCGCTTTCGAAGGTAAGATAAATAATAATTTCCATGGGAAGCCTGCCCATCAGGGTGCAATTCATGCGCCTCTTCTAACTAGGTATGTTGCCGACCCCCAAAGTAAGATACCATTATGGTTCACCACAAGTACTTACCTCTGAATTCTGTTATCGAACCTGCAAGCCCTTTACAAAATCTCACACCAAAATTCTCCCAAAAATATCAAAGGGGGAAAAAAATATTAAGATACCACCTTGAACTGAATTTTAAATTATTTTCACCATTATTCACTACTTTCGGCCAAAACTCAACAAAACGAAAATGGTATATTATGTTCTCCACAAGTACCTCCCTCTGAGATTGTGTTGTTGAAATGAATATTTCTTTCCGGTGCGTTCCTAAAATAAAGTTGTCTGCGTGAAAGGGTGCGAGCTTGTCGGGTGACGGAGGGGGGGGGGGAGAAGGGGGTGCGTTGTCTTGGAGATGGGTGCCATGACAACTTATGTCCTTCAAAGCTGGCCGAGATTATTGATGTCAATCTCTTCTTATTCGTTTCCAGATCAGTTTAAGATGTCGGGTCACGATTCCTGGCAGCAGGTAAGTCCTACACCTGGATTACATCTTGCTTGCCCGGAGTGTAGGTGATGACTGATGGATAGTCGTACCTTTGAGTATAGAAAAGGATGGTTATATATGGGTCGTACACTCTAATCCTGCATTAAATTCACCGAGGTTTGCCGGTGGTGGGAGTCGAGCTCGTCCCCTCTGGGACTAGAGTACCACGTGTTCACACCATGTCAGTTTCAGACTAACCAGCAGACAATACCATGTCTGTATTTACGTCATTAGTTTTAGTTTTATTTAGTTGTCCTCCTTTGTAAATCAGATTTTATAACTGGATAGAATAAATAAATACATTTTTATAGGATGCCCAGTGTAGGGTATACATCAGATTTAACCGGGGTGACCCTCGGGTGACTAACTATTCGCATTTACGACCGAGGAAAACCCTCAGAAAACCCTTCAGTCAGGATTGCCAGTCTCGACGGGATTCGAATCCGGAACTTCCCGAATCAGAGTCGAGCGCTCGAGCCAAACTGTCGGTTTGGATAGGATGACGTTAAATAAATTAACTAACAGGTTGTTCATGCATAACGCGCGAGACTGATTCGGGGGATCGTCAAATCGATACACGCCACCGGTAACCCTGACGGAGAGTTTTGCTAGAGATGCTCTTAACTGTAAAAACGCAAGCAATTCTTACACCCTATATCTTGTTATGAGGATACGTGAATCGTCCCTGGGATAATTTTCAACGAAAAACTTATTTTCTATTTGAAGGGGTTGCGGAGAGATGAACTCGATTGGGTCAGGGTAGTGTGTACAGCTACAGAGGAAATAAGTTAGGTACATAACACATATACTATAACATAACACAACAATATAAACATATAACATATAAATACACATAACAGATTGGAGTCCGGGGTTAATGGTGTATCTTTTATTTCGTTACTATTAAACGTTACGAGTATACCCCCAAGCACAGACACTTTTTTAAAGGTGATGTTTGTGTTAGATGCCATTTCTCAGTCTTAAAGTGTGACGTACAAACCCAAATGTATAACAATATTCGAAATTAAAATAGCAGTATATATAAAGTGGTAAAGATGAATAAAATACTGGAATCATGAAAATATCGTAAGCTGCAATTAGTATAGATCATTAAAAATTGCGGACAGCTATATTCTAGACTGATATCTCAATGTATTTATTTATTTATACGTTACCCAACAACAGAATACAATAATTCCAGAAAACGTTGGATGCAATACTAAAGTAACAAAATATATAGACATAGAAAAAAAGTGCATGGTATGACATGACTGACTACTTCTAGAGTTCTAATACTAATGCTAATACTAATGTTTTTTCTGCGGAATATGCATAAGTGGCTCGTTGGTCTGTGTGGCTCGTTGGTCTTGTGGTTAGCGTATCTGCTTCCAATATAGAAGGTCCAGGGTTCGATTCCCGCTAAAGTCAGAAGTTTTTAAACTTCTGATTTGGACTTAAGTCCATCAGTTCTTGTCTTAGGAGTTTGTAAACGTTGACTTTGGAGCCGTCCTAGCAACGAAGCACATAATAAATTTCAGAGTTGTTCTGAATCGGCCTTGTTGATTCTGGCGTTGATTCGCGGGTGTTCGCACTGTCCATACCACTGATTGCTATATTTCCTATTAAAAAATATCGATCTTTGGTTGGTTATCGCTCACTCGTCGATTGCGTCGGGGCCTGCAGGGTCGGCTTGGTCGCTTTGGTTTAAAGACCCCACTGAAAATCAGTTATATAACTGAGTGGGTAGACTCTAAATAAAATTTATTTATTTATTTATTTATTTAAAAACATATTATTGAAATACTGATTTTTCTTTTGTTTCAGTTGGTTTTCTACGTTTTTGGAACTGCCTTCATTATGGAAATGCTAATGTTTTTTATAGTAATGAGGTAAGCATGGGAATATTAGTCCTTCTAATTCTTCATCTCGTGAGTAGAACTAGAGGAGCACATTCCAATCATAAGTCTACAAGTATTATGTTTTATATGTATAAATGTTTGTATGTATAGAGCGTATGTTCATCATGATGGTGTTATTTTTGGAACTGAACGTAAATACGTCATAACAGTTTGTAGTAATTTTTGCCATAATTTTGCACTACATTTATTTGAAATGTGGAAATGCTTTCTGATAAATGACATGAGCACAACCTTTCTCCTAAAAGAACAACCAACAACCCAACAACAACTTCCTAAATTATCCACAGCACAAGTTTGAAGCCGTCCGCGGTGGCTCATAAGATTAGGACGCAGGTCCGGAGCGTATGTCACTATGCGAGGACAAGGGTTCGAATCCCGCATAAGGCATGGGTTTGTTGTTCTTCACGCTCATCTACCATCCCTCACATAGGCGTGCGCAGAGATTTTACATTGGGGGAATGACGGTGCCGAGGAGGGACGGGGTCTGAGGCGGAGGCGAAATATTTTGGGGTTAACTTTTTGGGGGGAGGGCTTAAAACGTATTTGAGAGTAAGAATGGCTTTTATTTACACTTAATACCCTGAGGCATTTTTGTTATAACACTTATTTAAAAGTGAGATTATGAGAGAAAAAGGTAGGCAGGCTAAAAGATTTGGAAAACTTAGTAGATCATTTCTCAGTTTTTAAATTGTAATCAATTATTTGTAGTGAATTTTCATCGTATTTATAAGATATGAAACGTAATAAGTTATTAAGATAATATTTTTAGGCCTAATAGGGGCCCAGCCCCCCCCCCCCCACTGTGCACGCCGTTGATCACTCATCATCTTGCAATAATATAGACACAAATATAACAAATAACCTCTTATACAAATTTTACTTTCCCTTGCAGAAAATAGAGGGTATTTGACTATTTGGGCTAAATTGTAATGTCTGATTTTGGTTTTTATGCAGTTACAGCCTCGCAGTGGCCGTGGAGATGTGTATGCGCTCCTTCATACCAGGCAGTAAAGGTTTCATCGTTCAAGAGAGGATTCTGAAGACAAAACAGAAAACCTTGGACGTTCAACGCAAACATTCAAAGTAGCCTGTGATAACATTGCACAGCTGTGAATCAAGCGTCTATTGTGATAAGACTTATGTGTCTACTATTTGACTGGCAACAGATTTAACTGGATATACTCTATTATTTATCATTAATCCATTGAAGAACGTGTATATAACATGTAATTTCTCTTTTAAATCAATAAAACACTAACATTGTTACATTTATTCCACATTCTCCATACCAAAGTGTAATCACGGGGTGTATTGTTGTTTTGTATGGCTATAATTATTAGAGATGCGTAAAATTAGCATTTTTATTTGGAGTATATTCAGCACCTTCATTTCAAACCAAGAATTTTGTATTGTCTGTTGCTGTTCAAAATGTATGCTATGTGCTACGTAGCATCTATTCAAACACGTGTGTAGGTTTCATTGCACTAATATTTTAAAATTATGTCATGATTAAAAGTAAAACCGTCAAAGTTAAAAATTATGACGGAAAGTTTAAGAAATATTGTAAATACAAATTGACAAATACAAACTCGGGCTTCTGTAAAAAAAAAAAGGCACTTTGTAATGTTTTTAAATGTTTTACTGATTATAACATAGCCCAAAACGCTATTTTTACATTGTTTAGTGGAGCATTATGAAAATAATATCAGTTGCCCGTATTCATTTCGTTAAATATTTGCACCTTTCTTACAAAATGACCTTCCTGCCAAGGATACTATTATTCTGTATTCACTTCGTTTGCGTCCTATATACACGATGATTCATAACAGGAATATTGAGAAGGCCTTTTTAGCTCCTTCAATATTATTCTTCTGCTTCTTCATGGCCCATAGGTTTTGTGAAAGAGATCTGTAAACAAATTCTTTTGGTGAACATTGAGTAAAATTCCTGTACCAGCCAACCCCCGAGTACACTAGTATCACAAAACACACAAAACACAGCTCGCAAAATAATTATGATTGCCAAATGAATACAGCCAGAAGACTCGGGTAAACTCTAAATTGTAAGGGAAAAGTAGATTTATGCTCATATTATGCTATTCAATTTTCAGTACCTTTGAATCTGTTTTCACTCGGAATTTCACAAAAAGTAATTTGTTACCATATTAATGAATCTGAGTAGTTTTTATAAATTAGTTATTTATAGATCTAATGAAGTATAGTATCTATGGATCTAATCTTAATAAAGATCCTCGTGCATTGATAACACATTATCTACAATCGTTCGTCACTTAGATCTTTTTTGCCAGAGTATGTTTTTTGTCAAATAACATGGTCAATTAACCTCAACCCCTATCAGTAAGAACCAATGAATCTGTGTGTTTTCACACACGTTCCTCGTGGTCAGCTGATAAGGCACGCGGACGTTTCTTGTGTATACAAGCAGTAGCTACACTGATAGTAGGCAGTTCCTACACCATGTCCTGGCACGTTGTATCGTCCAAGACGTTGGTGTCACTGTTCCTCATAGCCTCTCTAGGATTGTTCGTTATATTCTTGTCGTTACAGTTTCAAGACAAGGTATGGCTTTAGAAATACATTTATGGGTTAGTTATTACAAAAATAACAAGTCACAAACTTTGTTTAGTAAATCATTTAACATTTTTTTAACAAAACAATGTATTGTAACAAGTTACTAATAAACAAACAAATATAAATCTCTTAGCGGACATTCGGTGAAACTCAGGTGAGCCGTGAGCGAGTGGAGCGGGGGGCGCAAGGAGATCTAGTGGACCTCGTTGAAAGCTATAAGGACAAGCTATTTATAAAATGGTTGTTTGATACTTGTTAACATTTAATAATAAAAACATAATTAAATATAAAAACTTTGATGTAAACTGTTAAAATGATTTTTTTTTAAAATTGAATTCTACTTTGAAATTAAAAAATATAACAAAATCAATTACACTTACGGGACTGTTTTCCGATTAATGAATTTGGGGGGAAAAATATACATCGACGATTATTGTATAAAACTCGCTATGGCAAAGTGACTGTAATATGGTTGTTTTTGCTTTCCTTTTGTATTGTAGAGTTGCTTCCTTATGAAGCCAGTAATACCAATAACTTAGTCTACGTGTTTTTTTTGCAATTTTATTCCTCATTTATAACTTTGAAATATAAATACAAATGAAGTTATAATAAATAATTTCTGTCACCTCGTACAAATGCAACTACGTCGCTATTACATCATGTTCATGCATGGTTGTTCCATAGTATTTGTTACATCTTATACGTACCGAGTAAAGAATAAGTCAGAACAACAGATAAACTCAATTATTACAAGGATAGAAAAAACGTGTTTTTCCTTTACTTCTGTATCATATTTTGAAGTATAATTTGCATTGTATTATGTTAACCATAACGAACGTGACTTGCGTAGTATGTCGGTGTCCGCATATAGCCATGAATTCATTGCTATTTATAATCACCATGAAAATATCGTAAAATAAATACCTACTTACTTATTTTGTCAAATTATTACATTTTGCTACAAATTAGTATAGTAAATACACTATAGAGTCGCTCCCAAATGTGAAAATGTATTTCAAACAATGAGAAACAACTATGGCCACCGACAGTGTTGGCTCGAACGTTAAGCGCGCGTGATTCGGGAGGTCCTAGGTTCAAACCCGCCAAGACAGGCATTCCTGACTGAAAGTGTTTTCGTTAATGCGACTGCAAGGGCCAAGAGATTAAGTCCTCTTAAATAGCACTCGGACATCCCTTCACAGTTGTCCTATCCGCAACATACCTAATTAGACACCTGAAGTGGATAATACATAGCACCCAAGCAGGTTTCCTTACTTATAGCATTATTAACATCTTAAGACTTTATACAATAGGCCTACACTGCATGGAAGTTAGTTATAAGTTTTCGTGGAAGACCTACCCAGGGTGCAATGCAATAACGTTGCTTTGTACAATTTTCTGCAAGTTTCACCCACACGCTGTTGTTTGTTGCCGTCTTTAATTATTCGCATTCGCTGTTTAATACGTGGTTTAAAACGTGGCACCTAGGAATTTACGACTTTTGCAATTTGCACGTAAATTTATTTTTATTACTTGATTTACTTGGACACGTCTCCATCCATTAAACTAAAGAACACCTTTCAAACCACCACGACCACGACCACAGTACGGGAGATACCCTAAATAGAGAGCGTAGCGTGTATTATTACCACTACACACCATGCTTGTCCCCGCATTCTAGTCCATATGGTGGTGGTGCCGAGTACAGAAATACTTCAACTGTGTGGGTGGCTAGCCACGCCCCCAAACCCCCTTTGGTTCACCAATCACATTCTATTTATTATCATCATTGTTGAAGGGTAAGGTCGATAAAAACCGCGGTCAATTATTTGTGTTTTACCGTGAGACGTGACACACCACAGCGGACAGAAAAGTGATACATATAGACGAGCTTCGCTCCCTAATTAATATATTTCTTACAAAAAACTTGCTTTTTATTATTTGTAACAACGGCCGAATATTATTTCAATGTCATATCGTCACCGTCGTCACTAAAGTCTGTCCATCCTTGAGGTACAATGAATGGCGGGGGCTACCGAGACCTGTCTTGGCAGTCACTGGTCACTTTGTACCTCAAGGATGGACAGACTTTAGAGTAAAATATGTTCGTTGTGAATTTATTTAAAGACGTCACATAATATTATTATTATTATTATTATTATTATTATTATTATTATTATTATTATTATTATTATTATTATTATTATTATTATTTTATTATTATTATTATTATTATTATTATTATTATTTTTATTTTTTTTACCTGCCTTAGGGCAGGAAGGCTAATGCAGGTCAAGTGTGGCCCTCTGTAGTCTGACACAGTGATTACAGAGTTTGGTTCAGATTAGCATTACATCAAAGACGACAAGAGAACATGACATTTGTAGAGCTAGACGACGTGAAAGGGTATTGTATGTATTAGTATCACGTTGAATAAATGCCATTAAGCTCCAATAAACATAAGATATAATTGAAAATTGTATGCTGATACAAAGAAGCTTGATACTATTGTTACATGACACAACCTTTTGTTCACAATATTACAATTATCACATATATATTATGCACATCTCTTAATTACACATTTCTATGTAGTAACGCCATTCATTACGTCCCTTATCAATACGTGTTTCTAAGGTGTCAAGGTGACACTTAAGAGACCGCTTAAAGAAGTCTGCAGATGTTGGAACATTTTAATATTTCCACCTGGCTGGAGTCACGCGAAAGCTAAGTGTTGAAGGGTATAAAAGCTCATCCATTCTTCTAAACCGATCTCGAAGCTCGATCCCATCCAACCATGAAGATCATAGTAGCAGTGTTGCTTTGCGTCGCTCTGGTAAGACATAAGGTTTATTCTAATATTTCTTGTGGGAACTCACTCTCTTCAAGTTATTGGTATTATGTAAACTGTATCTGGACCTGCAGTGGTAAAGGCGTACCCAAAACAGGGAGAAGCACAGAGATGAGAGAACCGGGGGAACTTTGAAGCTACACTTTATCAATTGATTGACAAAAAGAATACAAGAACAGTGTCTTCGATTATTCCAATCTCTTTGGCGTAGGTACCGGTTTGATAGAAATGTCTTGTTTGGATGAATACAGGCGGAAGCATCAATCATGGAACACCGTGAAATCACTGCTGTTACATGGTGTTTTCTCGAAGAAAATTAGTTTTCTTGTGAAATACATTTTTTGATTGACTTGAACTTAAAAAAATTCTCTCGACTATCGAGGGCTGGTTGGGGTAGTTACATCCACATGGCTTTAGAAGTGTAATGTATCTAGACTAGACTCTAGCTCTACCCTGGGCTGGGAATGAGACACTTTGTTCACTGGGGAATGTATGAAAATATAATATCCAAGAACAGATTCAGTGCCTACGGCACAGACTTAAAAAACTTAATGGGTACATTAAGTGCACACAGCCTTTGATGATTGTCTGCCGCCTGCCTTATCCCCTTGACAAGGGTATGCGCATCGGCAATGACTACCTACACTGAAAACTATGCCACCAAAAACACTGATAGAATAGCATTTTTCTAATAAACTAGCTTGAAGTGTGCGATGCTTTGAAAACGAGTTTTCATTTTGGACAAAAAAACAATTGTCTAAGTTTGAAATTGTTTAGTCATTGTGTAAAAGTTGAAGTAATAATTTGGCAAAGGACATAACATCACATAAGTTGGCACTTCATTCTCATAATCTATGGCAACTGGTCACACGAAATATTAGGGAATGTGATTTGAAGTAAAAACTCACATAATCTGGTAAGATTGATAAGTCTCACGTTGTTGAATAATTTATTTTGCATAGCTCATTATCTATTGCCTCCCAACTCCAAAGTTCATCCTTTTCTTACCCGCCCATGCCATCCCACCAGCCTATAACTTAAGGTTTAATTAATGAATGCGTGCGTCTATCACGAAAATCCTAAACCCAGTTCTCACTTTTACTCCAAATACTGGGTTTTAATAATTGTTTGCTAGTGGTATGAAAGGATGTGTTAAAGTTTAAATCAAATATATCACAACACATATTGTTATAGACCTACGAATGATTCTAGAATGTGTGATAAGAGTGAGTAGTCGCACGACACACTTTCGGAAAATAACCATACTACTACTTTTTCAACCGACCAAAATAATCGACTTGATCACGTCTTCTTTTCTCAAATTGTGTTCCATTATTTTGTAACACTCATTTTTATACCATTTTGGCATTTTCCTTTTTAAGATGTCACATGCCACGATTCCGTCGAAATTTTACAATCGTATTACAAGTAGACTCCATCTTCAAAAGTTGACTCCAAGATGAACGGATTGAGAGCTTCCGTTCCGGCTGTCGTTCTGAAAGTGACTGCTTGTGTGTCTAGTACACTTGCAAAAAACTATTTCCTAAAAATATTGTTTCACACCCCTGTCAAACTTTCTTTCGTTTATAGGCACAAATATTGCCAGCACGATGCCAAGATGATGCTACCACTACAACTACAGCAGCAGCTACCACCACAACTGCAGCTTCCTTCAGACTCAACCACAGCTGCAACTACCACTACAACTGCAGCTTCCTCAGACTCAACCACAGCTGCAACTACCACCACAACTGCAGCTTCAACGACTACCACTACAACTGCAGCGACAACTGCAGCTGCAACTACCACTACAACTACAGCTGCAACTACTACAACTGAAGAAGCAGAAACTGATGCTGTAACTGCAACTACCACTACAACTACAGCTGCAACTACCACAACAACTGCAGCTGCAACTACCACTACAACTGCAGCTACAACTGCAGCTGCAACTACTCGACGTCCACGCCCACCCCATCATGGTGGACACGGACATGGAGGTCACGGACATGGTCACGGTCACGGACACGGACATGGACACGGACATGGGCATGGACATGGACACGGACACGGACATGGACACGGACACGGACACGGACATGGGCATGGGCATGGACATGGACAAGGTCACGGACATGGGCACGGGCACGGACAAGCGCACGGACATGGGCACGGGCACGGACAAACGCACGGACACGGTCATGGTCACGCACAAGGACACGGACATCGTGGCCACGGACAAGGACATCGCGGTCGCCACTAATATCAAGACCATGCTATTATGGAATATTTGGCTTTTAACTTCAGGTAAGAAAGCCTTTCAGATTCAGAATGTATTTACAGATCCTTATGTGGTATGGATGTACCATCTCCTGAAACAGCGCGTGAATAACTAGCCTAGAAAAAATATTGGTACACACACAACATAAAATAAAATACATACGACTTCACAAGAAAAGACACATGTTTTTTTAAAGGCGTGTCACGAATATGAATTTTGTTTAGGATTTTCCATTATCTCGACTTTCTGGGCTTATGTCTTGCAATCATTGTTGCAACCGAGTGTGGACTGGATATCAATACAACGCCATAAGTTCTTTCGAAATTTGATAATAAGCAAAGAAGTTGGAATTGTATATAGTAGGTGATAATAATTTAATCTTTTAGCTGCAATCAACTGAAACACGATCATATGCCTGAAAACATCTCCGTACATTATTTCAAATGAATACCTTTGTCCTTATGTCCCTATTATTATTATTATTATTATTATTATTATTATTATTTTTTTAGATTACATTTAGATTTTAGATTACAGACAACTTGATTCAGCTGACTAGACAAAGAGACCGTCTTTTTAGACGTTGGAAAGATTGTAGTGGGTTGCACCCATCGAAGGAAACTTATAGAAAAGAATATGTAGATTTTAGAAATTATGTAAACAAGCAGATATTAGCTGCAAAACAAAGTTATATTCGTGATTCCATAAACAACAGTAACGGTATAAAAGAAGTGTGGCAAACTATTAATCAAATAACGGGACGGAAAACAAAAGATTCAGTCGACGCTGTTATCAACAAGTATTTAGCTAAATCGCACACCCATGAGACCATCGCAAACAGGTTCGCAGACAGTTTCAATGATGAAGTGGCTTCAATTCGTCATGTATGTGGTGTGACTTGTTCACATCACATTGTAGCGGAAGCTGCCACGCAGTCGTTGTGGCTGCCTCCTGTAAACGTACATATAGTGACGCGAATTATTGCAGATATCAATGTAAATAAACAGCCAGGTTTCGACGGGATCAGAGCGGTGGACGTAAAGAACTTATGTAACGAACTAAGCCCCGTTATAACACATTTAATAAATCTATCGATAAGAGACGGTTGCGTACCAGAAAAAATGAAGATATCTGTCGTGAGACCTGTATACAAAAAAGGAGATCATACATCGTTTGCAAATTACCGCCCTATAGCACTGCTATCTGTTATAGAAAAAAATAATGGAGCGTTACATATCAGATTGTTTAACTAGTTACCTATTTAAATTTGGAATAATAAGTGAAGTTCAGCATGGATTTCAAAAAGGGAAATGTACCCAGGATTTGTTACTAAAATTTTCTGATTTAATTAATAACAGCTTAAATAACAATTTGAATATAGTTGCAACTTTTGTCGACTTCTCCAAAGCATTTGACACTATAAATCATAGTAAACTTTTGGAATGCTTAGAGGTCATTGGCATGCGAGGTACAGTTCTAAATTGGTTCCGCAGTTACCTAGAAAATAGAACGTATATGGTAAAAATAGGGAACACTTATAGTAAAACAAAAAATGTAATTACTGGTGTACCGCAAGGATCCATATTAGGACCGCAATTTTATATTATATACGTGAACGTCATTAATAAATATCTAGTTAAGTGTTTACTAATGATGTATGCTGACGACCTTGTACTACTAGCAATACATAGGAACTTGAGCGTCGCAACACAAAATATGAACACTGATTTTAGGAATCTACAGTGCTGGACTCATGATCGGGAACTAGTAATCAACGTTGAAAAAACCAAAATTGTTCACATATGCATGCCTTTAAATTCAAGTAGAAATGATGACGTTCAATTAATATTTCATGAGGCAAAGTGTATACATAATTTGAACTACAGTACCGACACCGCCTGTGAATGCGTACAACAAATTGAATCTGTGGCATACCATATGTATTTGGGTGTATTCATTGATCGTGAGTTTTCGTGGAAGCCACACGTGGACTACATTTGTTCGAAACTCCGCTCGTGTGCATATCAATTGTATAAACTAAAGCCTGTATAGTCTGATGATATGCTAAGATTAGTTTATATTGCATTAGCTGAATCTATTATGTCGTATGCGTTGCTCTCATGGGGAAGCGCGTCTTTTCATATAATAAACACGATGAATCAAATTCAAAATACATTATTAAAAATAGTTTGCCCTAAAAGTATTAGCAATAGCATCAAAGAAAAAGATGACGTTTTTGTGAATTGCTCTATACTGCCGTTAAAAGCCATGTTTAATTATCGGTTGGTTTTAAAGTATTATTTTAATAATGAACATAAAAAACTATATTTACATAATAAGGGAACGAGACTTGTTAGTAAAGGAAAATTCGTTGTTCCAATGCCCGAAAACAAACATGGTGAGCGTTGTTTACATTATCTTATACCTAAAGTTTTTAATTCATTGCCGGCTGAAATTATCATTGGACAAAATTTCATTAATAAAGAATAGAGTAAAATTGCACTACCTGAACAACCTTCCTTCATGCTCAATTTAAGTCATTTTCAGTCCTATTTTCTAGATATTTATGTTGTTGAAAACGAATCTGTGTGGTAGGTAAAGATATCATTAATTTATAATTAGTAATTCCTGTATAATCTATTGTTGTTTGTTTTTGTAAAGGGTTGTAGTATTTATGTTTTGTAATTGATTACCTATGAAAGCACCATATATTCATTTAATAGCTTGAATGTTTTTGATTTTGATTTTATTGTATTAAGCCTTACGCTACGAATGAGATGTGTTAACATTAATAATTATGTGACCCACTGATGAGCCATTTGGCTTAGTGGGAGGAAATGTATGTGAATATTGTTCCAAATTAGTTTCTTGCTTCAAAAAAAAAAATAAAAAAAAAAAAAAAAAAAAAAAAAAAAAAAAATATATTATTATTATTATTATTATTATTATTATTATTATTATATTATTATAGTGATAGGTAGTGCTAATCATCTGGAAATACGTCTCGAGAGTTCGGATATAGAAGCTGTGCATAGAGTTCCATCCAGAAACAAGGATTACCCCCCTAAGGTAATAGCACAGCTTGTGTCCCGTAAAAAAAGAGAAGAGTTCTTGATTGCAAAGAATAATATTTCTATTAAAAATAGCAACATCCTTCAGAATGTATTAAGAAAGGATGACCTGACTATCTTCATAAACGAACACCTCTCTCCTTACTATCGGAACTTATTTTGGCTAGTGAAGCAACAGGCTAAAGCAACGAGACACAAGTTTGTTTGGTACCGGAACGGATGTATATTTGCTCGAAAAGACGAAGATACGCCCCACGTGATTAAGATCAAAACAGTTGATCAAATTGATCAATTAAAATAACTAAATCGTTTGCATGCATACATTACAAGATGACTTTGAAGACGTTTTATGTGAATCTACAGACGATCTAAACGGCTGGTGTGAAACAAACATTAGCGGTATCAGTGCATTGCATGTAAACATACGGTCTATCCAAAAACACTGGGACGAGTTGCAGGTTATTCTACATGATAACATACAACAATTTCATGTTGTACTACTTAGTGAAGTAAATTTATTAGAAGAAAATGTATTATTTCATTTAGAAGGGTATAATCGATTTTGTAAATTAAGAACCTTAAAAAGAGGTGGCGGTTTAAATTTTATATGTAAGTAATAAATTAACGTTTAGAGAGAAGAAGTTATATTTTGTAATTTTGAGGGTATTTAGGGCAACTAGTTGTGGGAAACGAAAATGTAACCTTGCTATGCGTTTACAGACCGCCCAACTATATCACAAAGTCAGATTATATAAACGAAATAGAAACCTACTGGAAAGGAAACAATAACAAATACTGTATATATTTGGGGGGACATCAACATTAACACACTTGATAACCATGATGATAAAGTTCAACTGTATCAGTCAATGCTAGCAACGAATGGTTTTATCCAATGCATCACAAAACCGACAAGGGAGGAGATAGTACACGACCGGCTTAGTAGTACATGTTTTAGATCATATTTACGTTCGAGGTATTGACCTTACTCACAAATCATTTTGTATATACAACTAAAGTCAGTGATCATTATGTAGTAGCCGTATCGACCGGTATTGAGATAAACAAAAACAATGACGAGCATAAAGTGTTTCCCAAGAAATGCATCGACGAGAAAAATTATCAGGAATTTTGAAGGGTATTAAATGGGAAGATTTACTTGTAGCTACTAACTGTAGCCAATTATATGATGCAATTTACATTAATTTTACATCGGCTTATGATAAGGCTTCATACACTAGAGAGAATAAAGGTAAACAAAGAGTAAGCAAAACGTGGGTGACAAAAGAACTCCTCAAATTAATGAAAGAAAGAGACCATGCGTTTCAAAAATGGAAAAAGTGTCCACAGTTAAGTGTGT
Source organism: Sweltsa coloradensis (assembly GCA_024449915.1). Lineage (NCBI taxonomy): Eukaryota > Metazoa > Arthropoda > Insecta > Plecoptera > Chloroperlidae > Sweltsa > Sweltsa coloradensis. Next base: position 51,295 of record JAMZAV010003328.1, read on the forward strand.
TTAAGAATGTGTATAGGAATAATTACAACAAGTTAAGAAATACTGTTAACAAAAAAATACTTGAAAGAAAAGGCAATATTGTTTTAATCTAATAGAAAGAAATAGAAACAGTATGAGGGACACATGGCAAAACATCAATAGTCTTGTTGGTAGAAAAAAGCAAAAATCAGTAGAGGAAATTATAGATAAATACCTCGGTAAACGCGAAACAATACCAAACATAGTGACGCATTCGCAAATACTTTTGTTGACGAAATTGAAAATACAATCCACCGGTGTGACATCCAATGTGTTTGATTACGCTACGAGAGAAGATGCGTATGATAGACAGCTCCAATCAATGTACATTCCTCCGGTTAGTGTAGCTAAAGTTAAAGATATAATAAATAGTATGAATAGTGATAAACAGGCTGGCATTGATGGAATTAGAATGAAAGATTTACAAATAATTGCAGATCAAATAAGTCCGGTAATAGCGTTGTTTATAAACTTGTCTATAAAAGAAGGAATAATCCCAGATGAGCTGAAAATTTCAATTATAAGACCAATATATAAAAAGGGCGATCATTTCGACTATAAAAATTACAGGCCTATTGCAATACTGCCAAGCATTGAAAAAATATTAGAAAGATACGTAGCTGACTGTTTAATAAACTATATGACAAAATTTAATATAATTAACAAAAAACAATATGGATTTCAAAAAGGAAAAAGCACAGAAGACCTGTTAAGATCGTTCTCTGACATAATAAACTCCAAACTTGATAGTAATTGTCATATAGTATGTATGTTCATAGATTTCAAAAAAGCCTTTGATACCCTTGATCACACTATACTCTTAGATGCATTACAAAAAAAATAGGCGTACGAGGTACGATTTTAACGTGGTTTGAAAACTATTTGTTGAATAGGAAGCTAAAGTAAAAGTAGGGGATGTGTATAGTGAAGCTAAATCATGTCGCAGTGGCGTACCACAAGGGTCAATTTTGGGTCCTCAACTATATTTAGTATATGTCAACGTTATGGTCAGATATATTGTCAAGTGTTTATCTTTTTTTTATGCGGACGACGCTGCATTATTAGCAATACATAAGAACGTCAAACTAGCAGTAGAATATTTGCAGGCAGATTTTCTTAATCTCTTGAAATGGAACCATGACATGAGACTCATTATCAACGCGGAAAAAACTAGAATTGTGCATATCTGCCCACTTTTTAAACGCCGATCGGAATGCCAGTATAGAGGTAATTGCTCACGATTTTAATTGTTTGCACAGAAACGCTGGCAAAGATTTGTTTATATGTTCATGCCAGACAAAAATTATTTCATGTTACAGCCATCCCTATTTAGGTCTTGAAATAGATCGAAGATATTGCTGGGATATTCAAATAGGGAAACTATGCAATAGACTAAGATCTTGTGCTTATCAGCTTTACGCCGTAAAAGATATCTTATCATTTAAATACCGTAAAATGGTATATATTGCTCTAGCTGAGTCAGTTTTAATCGTACGGTATATCGGCTTGGGGTAATGCGTCTTACTCGCAACTTAAAAATTTAATATCATTACAAAATAAAATTATAAAAATGATGAATGAAAGAGAAATCGTTGATGGGAGATGTGTCTCGGATTTGTATTTACTATTTGATGTTTTGCCAGTTAGGGAAATCTTTGTTTATAAGCTGTTATTAAAGCATTACTTTGACAAAAAATATAAAATTCTTATTGACCACAAGCCTTCAACTCGAGCCAAAAGTGCAGGAATTTACCAGTTACCACCCTTTAACAATAAATATGGGAAGAGATCGTTAAGCTACTCTGTACCTTTATATTTTAATAAGATTCTTCCAGAAATTAAAGAATTAGATTCATTTAGAGATATAAAAATTAAATTAAAGACATATTTGCTTCAAAACAATATTATAGTTGAGTGAGGAAATTGTGGTTATGTGATTTTTATATTTTATGTTTTTCAGGTATTTATCAATTTTCTTCTATTCTGTTCATTCATAAATTTATTCATAATGTCAAACTTTATATAATTATCACATTTTATTGTTTAGACTCACAGTCGGTAATTTCAATAAATCAAATTTCAATTATATTAGGTTAAGTGTTCAGAAGTGAATAAATCCTTATCTTTAATAAACATAGTTCCACAGATAAGCTGCATGCGCAGTTTGTGGAAGGTCGAATGTATGAAATATGTAAGGTTATGGAAAAAATGTATCTACAATAAAAAAAAAAAAAAAAAAAAAAAATTATTATTATTATTATTATTATTATTATTATTATTATTATTATTATTATTATTATTATTATTATTATTATTATTATTATTATTATTATTATTATATATACATGTATTTCTATGATCAACATGATGATAATGATCCCAATATTGTACTGCAAATTGTATTTCCATCCCAAGTATTCGCATTGACTCG